>BMAO01019980.1:0-26941 GCA_019973975.1 Trichonephila clavata | reverse complement strand
ATAGGACGTTAAGAAAAAAAAAGGTTAAAAAACACGAAATAAAAGACAGAAATAATAATAATAAAAAAAATTTTTAAAAAAACACGCGTCCCCGATAATTTTTTCGGCTGGAACACCGATCGGATTGAGGTGTTCTCAGGTTAATTTGGTAACCTGTGGGATACGACGTCTGCCACATGTCTCTCCGAAGCACCATACTTTCCCTCACTTTCGCGAAACACCATGCTTTACTCTCCCTCGTCCGCGACTCTGCTCTGCGGATGCGTCCTCGTCGCTCCGTCTTCTCGCCGCAGTGGGAGGTCTGGCCCGGCTTCAGTTGCGGGGTACGCTTCCGCTTCGCACTTCTGGAGCGACCAATCAGCACAGGTATCAAGTGTCGGAATCTGCGGTTCTTCTCGTAATGGTCAGGTTTGCCATCACAACGACCGGTCATTTGTTTTTAGAATTTTAAATAGTGACGCTGAACAAATACATAGTTCCCACTATCTATAAGAAATTGCATTTTTTAAAGTCCAAAAATGAGCTTTGAGAATTAAAAAAAAAAAACGAAGATTTTACCAGCTGAGCAAGAAGAGAAAATAAAACAGTGAAAAAAAATGTACACAATCATTTACTTCTATAACAAAAATATTTTATTCATTAATCCTTCAAAAAAAAGTCGTTCTCCGATTTTAAGCGATTTGTAGTATAGCTACATAACGGGATATCGAGAAGCATTTGAAAAAATGTATCTCTAAAATAGATTAATCTCTTTCCCAAGAATTCCAGTCACGTCTATAGCCATTGGTTTTTATTTTTAAATTAAAGAATTAGATGTGTTCAATTTCATTGAATTCCTTCTTCCCTTTCTGTTTGACGCAAAAGCAAATTTGAAAATCTAATATACAATTGAATTCAAGAAAATACATAAAATTAAAGTGATTTTAAATTTATTTATTCATAAATTCATGAAATTAATTTCTTTCATTGTTTGTTGCGCCTCGTAAAAAGAAGCAGAAAAAAAAAATATTTTCTTCTTTGCCTGCATGCTCGACTGATTTACGAAAAAAGTTCTATAATTTAAAAAAGTAACTCTGTGGTTTGTAGATAACGTCTCCCATGCTTTAAAATATTTCAGAAAATACTAAAAGCAAAATTATGACGACGATGTAACTCTATTTGCTTTACAGTCTTTAAGAATTTGAATTCATTTTGATCCGATGTCAGTATTAGAAGTTTTTACATCGCTGGTTATTTTCCTTGCTTTTTATAAGCAAATGTAATAAACTTTTAGTTTTTTTTTCTACTTCCTCAACCCTTAAATTTGAAAATAAGATACGAAACTCGTATCTTTAAAAATAAATTAAAGTATTTACAGCTAGCTCTAAAATAATCTTGAGTTGTACACACAGAGCACTTCCATCAGAATCTCGGAGTCGTAAAATGGACAAAATATTCTGAAGACGGCGCTGTCTAAAAAAATTATTTCGAATGCTTTATTTTTTTTTTAATTGAGCAATAAAATGGTTTAAATACTCTACAGGAAACAGCACTTTAAAAATAAAAGCATGTCTTGCGCAGCGGAGTTTATCTCAATTGATATTTTGTTTCTACATTTTGTAATGTAAGTTTCTAGTAAAAAAAAAGAGTTTTCTTTGATTTTTCTTAATTATTGATCTTAATTCTTTTTTTGTTATTTTGTTGTTAATAAATATAAAAGCATGATTTTTATTTACATTTTTTGAAGTAATTTTTCAAGTCGTAACAAAATTCTGAAATCTTTCATCGATATATAAATAATATACCGTTTATTGATTTTCTCTAAAATTAGCTGAGATTAATGACAATTAATTTTTGTTTTACTTTAGGTAGTGAGCTTGATGCAAAAAGAGCAGTGCAGCATTTCTAATTTGTCTGCTGTGAAAAAAAATGCAATGCTTTAATGCAATTCAAAAGCAGCTTAAAAAGATTCATTCGAAAAGAAATACCATAAAAACACATTGATTACATTTAAAGAAATATTTTTTAAAAAATCTGTTTATTAACACCATTTTAGGTAATCGCTTAAAAATAGGAGGGGAAAAAATTCAGTATTTTTAAGAAAATCAGATTGCTAAGACCAAACGATAATTTAATCTCGTCTCGAAAACTCTTTAAAAACCATGCAATGCGAATACAACGACAAAAATCCGAATAAGTTCAATAAGATTGAAGAATAAAATGAAAAAATAATATTAAGAACACATACACACAAATTAAAATGATTATTACTAGAAAAAATAATCTTCAGAGAAAATAAAGCATGTGTTGGCTTCTTCAGTTGAATCCCTAAATTCCATCGGGAAACAAACTAACATTAATTTTAGCTAAAGCAAATCGATGAAGTTTTTAATCTTCAATAATGATCGAGAATTTAAAATTTCAAAAACGTCTGCTCTTTAATTTCTTTTAAATAAATCTTTTCAATCTATTTATAATCAAACATCTAGATTATTAGTGGAGAAAAATGCAAACATTATGTAGAATAAATTGAGGTAAAAGGACGTTTCTGACGCCATGTTTATACTTTTTTTACTTCACATAATTAAATCAGAATGAATATCCTATCTGATTTTAAAAGTATTCGTAGCTCAAATTCAATGCATTATTTTCAATTCATTTTCAGAAATACAGTAATGCATATAATTTATTCGTGCTTTGACGTTCAGTGCAGTGATAAGCGCAATTTTTTTTTTTTTTAAATAAGCTCGAAGAAAAAAAATTGGGCGGACCAATTTCATTTATTATAAAACGTAAAAAATATTTTAAAAATATAAATTTTGAAAATTATATAATACAACTTCAATGAATATAGCCGTGGTCCTGTATTCTAGTAAATACACTTGTGCATATTTGAGGCAAATTTATTTCAGCAAACTCTATTTTTTAACAATTGAAACGTTTATTAATTAATTAATACATGCATTTTTCACAGTTTAATTATGAACTATGCAAATTATTTTCCAATTTCTGCGTAGTATTCGAACACTTATAAATGGAACGCCATATAAAAAATATAGTTTTTTTTTATCTAACATTGACAAAGGAAACATCTATTCTGTTTTCTCCAATACTGGGGGGGGGGGGTGCCAGCTCAGGTGTCGTCCTCGTCACTTGACCGTGGTTTAAAACTACAAGGTCCGTCGCCAAAGGCCCTCGAGTAGCTGAATAGTGCGACGTTTATCTCACTCACTCCAATTCCAAGGAAGGCGAGGTAAAATCTCCAGGTGGGATATAGTTTGCTCATCACTAGTTCAGCCATAGAGGGATTTTTTCATAAAGTAACGATACATATTTAAAATCCGTATAAACACGGTTTTGTCTTTCTCAAGCGCATATAAAAAAACTCATTTAGTTTTGTTTGAAGTATTTCACACCATCTTCTAATTGAAATGAAAAAGAAAATACAAGAAAATAAGAATTGCTAAACAGTATCATATTTAAAAACACACATTTTTATCTTTATTTTAAAAAAAATTGAATTGAAATGCTATATTCGAAATTGACTCTACATTCCGAATCGAAAAATGTAATTGTAACACTACAGTTGGATGTCCTTTTATTTTTATTTGAGAAAAGAAACACAAATTAATAATCTAAATCTGCCAGTTTATTTTTATTATTATTTCAAAAATTCTTTTCCTTTCCGATACGCAGTTTGAATAAAATAGCTGCACAAAAAGTAAATTTCTGTGCATAATAAAACTTAACAGTAATCTCAAACGGATTTCATTTAAAACCATATAAAATAATCAGACTTTATCTAGGTCAAGAAACATTATTAAAAATTCTCTTTTACTATTTAGATTTTGGCTCGTGTCAAACTAGCGAAATACATACATAGGGTTGTACGAATTGAATTAGGGTATTTCGTTTTGAGCAGTGTAAATAAGATATTTTCATAATATAAATATAGCAATTTAAAAAATAAAACGTAAAACATTCGTTTAAAAAAACCATTTTAAAAGGTATCCTCTGAGTTCACGCTCTTTAGGAAATTAAAAGTTGTCTAGTAAACATTAAGAAAATTTATATTTGGAGTCAAATTAAATTTTAAAAAAATTATTGACACAAATTAGAATACGAGTCTCTGAAATACACGCAGTTTGAGTTAGACAAAAATGTAACAGCTAGTAATTAATAAGAAGGAGATAAGAAACTGGAAATTTTTAAAATGAACCCGATGGCGTAAATTTAAGAAGAATTCGTGAAAATATTTAATGCATAATTAAAAAAACTGCTACTAAATACAATTGAAATCTTTTAAATAATCAGATGGGAAAAATTGGATCACGAATATGGAATGGAAACTTACAGAAGTTTCGGGAAATATAAACGCATATTAATTTTCAAACAAATGGAAAACAATACTCAATAACAACTAATTATTGTATCAATAGAACGTACATTACATGCACCGTCCGGTAACCTCCGCTCCTACAATGTAATCCGAAAGCCAAACCAGGTTGCCCACCCCCGACCATATGCAGTCTCTGACAGAAAATTTATTCCAGAATACTTAATTTCTAAATGTTTCATGGTAGGTATGATCTTATTTAGCAAAAACAATATAAAGCTTACTTTGAATTGGGGGGAAATTTCACCCCCTCTTCTAAATCAAAAGGATATATCTAATTTTGCATGCATATTTAAAGCTTTCGCTTCCTAGAAAATAATTTGGAATCCAATCTTATAAAAGGTTGTGATGGGGTGTCCTTTTCCATAAACGTAAATGTCCTGGTATTGCCACAGTGATAGGCTTCTTTGCACCATTTTCCACGCAGGTCGAGAGTTTGATTTCAGAGTGAATAAATCACACACTCGTCCTCACTAAAATTTAAAATAAAACCTACACACTATTGGGATTCACGTTTTCTTCAGAACACTGGAATTGTCTTGCTTTTATCAATAGCTAGTATGATCTCATTGCAGAAATAATTTTCTTTAAAAATCTCTCCGGGTGGCATAGAGTATAAAACCAGAGTAAAAATTATATCGGCACACACATAACACTTGCATCTAGCTGTTTTTCTTATAACAGCATTGTATATTTCTTTCATAATCACTAATAAATATTTTTGTTTCAAACCCATCGTATTTTCTTTTGATTTCTTAATTCCAAGGTACATTTTCCTGTGCAGTTTTAGATTTCCACAACAAGAAAATTTCAAAGCGCGTAATACTTGGAATATTTCTCAAGGAAAAGTTTAGCATTTTCAAACGAGAAATCATGTTATAAATTCATTTATTTGATTGAATTATTGACTCATATGAAACAATAGTTCATATAAAAACCAAAATAACTTACTTCTTAAAGTTCAATTTTGGAGACCTGAGGAATTACTTATTTTAATAGATTAAATTTAAAAAGAGAATTTCCTCTCTGCAATTAATAAACCAACAAAGATTAATAATAAAATTGAAACTGTTTAGTTTGTGTTTCTCAATTCGCAATTATGAATGAACTTTAAGAAGTGAACATATATATAACACGGGTAGCTAATTTTAAAAAAAATACGCGTGTTATTATATTGTACTAGTGTTGAGTAGTAGTTCAAACAAAGTACCTGTAACATGTGTATGGAATTAAACAAGTTAGCATGGGGTCTTGTAAAGTAAAAAAACCATTGGAAGGTGATTCATATTTTAAAAATTTTTGATAGTAAAAAAACACCCGTGTTTACATTTCCAAAAAACATCAAACTTCTTATTAAAAAAATGGTGCTAGGTACTGTTCTCTTTTATTTATTTATTTTTCGTATATTTTTTGGTCAATTTTTGTCGTTTTGTAAGTTAAATCTTGACTTTTGAACGACCTATTTAACAAAATTAAACGAAAATAAAGATAAGAATTAAAATTTGTATGCTAGGATGTTCCAAATGTTCGCTAGTCAACTCCGCGTGCCAAAATCCATTTTTTTTCATACGACTGCACAGTTGTGTAGTGAATCCATACAAGAAATATCACAATCACTGTTTAAAAGAGTAGTTGCTTGCTGTAGTATTTTTGAGCGCCCTACGTTGTCTTAAATTGGATTAAGAAGTCATAGTTCAGAGGATGCGAACTCCAAGCGCAGAATTTTTATGTATAACCAGCGTTTCATAAAACCAACTATGCCAGAGCTCAATTGCCCTAGAAATGTGTCGTCTACTGTAGCAAGACTCTGCAGGGTCATTTCAAAGATATGAAAATATCTCCAGATAATTCCCGATCTTACCGCATCTGCAGAAATTGCCCGCAAACCCAATGAACACCAGACTTTATTTTTTAACTGCAAGGCCATTCTTGCATCTCTTTTTAAACTTGATGCCCCAGAACATTCTTTACAGTCCTGAAGCTCCAGACCTGGCCTCGTTTGTCATTGGGCTTTTGGACCTATATAGAAATGCACTAAATCAATAAACCAGACGAGAAGAAGAACAACTTCGTAAATATAAATTTTATAACACGTGGCAAATTTCAAATATAAAGGAGAAACAATGAAATGTTGCTCGAAAAAATTTGGCTTTTTGGAATATTGCCCCCCCCCCCCGGTTTACGACAGCGATTCGCGTCCGTCCTCATCACGGGAACGTAGTGACACGAGGCGCGCAACTCTTCCACCTCTTGTGAGGTAGATGCGGCAGACAACTCACCGCAAAGTTTGTCTCGCGGTGCAGATTGCTTCGTGCCGAGCGAGGCTTCTCCCCACCTACGTAACCAAGTAGGGAGTGAATTCATCGATATCCAGGAAGCGCAGAAGCGGAGCGGAAGCAAATCCGGGACGATATGAAGTGGATCTCGTCCCCGTATGCTTCGTCTCTCGTGAGTCAGATTATGTATTTACTGGTTTGTGTGAAAGTCCGGAGTGCGGTTGCATCCTCTCAGGCGCAAAGGTGGTTGAGGAAAAACCACACCTTTTTGCAATACATTCAACAATAATTTCGAAAAGTAAAAGATGTACACTCCCCCTCCTACAACCAACATTTTTTTAAATAATTTGTGTTTAAGGTACCCGAACACGTTCGGAGTACTTTTTAACAAAATAGCGTACTAAAACATTATAAATGCTCTTTTAGGACTCAATACCAATAAATATTACTATTTAACTATCAAAATTTAATATAAATAATCTGAATTTTGCAAAAATCACAATTATAAGTGAAATTTTAGCAATATTTTTGAAAAACTTCAAGCAGTTAGAGAAAAAAGTAATAAACATATATTAGTAAAAGTTTTACGGAAACAAACTAGATGCATTTATCTAGAATATGTACTAAAATTTTAATTTTTTATTAAAATTTGAAAATTTTTTAGAGCTGATTGAGTAAACATTATAAGAAATATTACATTTTTTATGAGACCATTATTTAAATAACAAGCAATAACTCAAAAAGTATTCATATAAGACATATTTTAGTACATTCTCTAGAAAATAACGTAAATATCAGGATTAAAAAAATTTATAGAAATATATTCGTAATATTTTGAGTTATCAGACTCGCCATGATAGATTTTGAGCCATTTAAATGCCCACTTCTGGTAGATCAAAAACCCACTTCCGGTTTTTCTAACTTTATAAAATTGATTGTAACTTGGTCTCTAGGTAGTGTAGAAACAAAATAAAGTATATTTCGTAAAGTCAAAAGATAGCTCTATTCAATAAAATAAAAAACAAAAATATCTGTCTTGACAAAATTGGTCATTTTCAACGTGTTCGGATACCTTAAAACGTGCAGAAAAATTTAAATTGAGAAGGATATAAATACATTGCATTTTCAAATCTCGTCGTGAAAGGTTTATGCTTCCGGGCACTTAAAAGAAATATTGAAGTGCATCAATTCCGTCATTACGGAATGTGTTTATATAGACCAGGGGTACTCAACCTTTTTTTCTGCCGGGCAACAGTCGTGTAACAGTCCTTTCAAGCGGGCCGTAACTTGAGGATCAATGAGGAGAGGGGGGGATGCTATGAGACTAAGGACTTTTAAAACATGGAAAATTGATGCAAATATTAAGACTAATTTTTTGCTTTTTTGTTAATACTATATTAACCTTTCTATCTTTTTGATAAAATCGGAAACTAAAAAAATCGGATTTATGTATTTCTTTTACTGAGTTATGGGTAGACTCGATTTCCTTTCATCTGTGTCCAAGCCCTTTGTTTACGTTCACTGAGGAGATGATGTGGACAATAAATTAATGAATGCCAAATAAGATTTAATTCCGTATTAAGTGCTGATGACTAACAACCTTACAATTTTTAGCTGAAAATAACATTAATCAAATGTCAAAATTGAAAAAAAGTAGTTATTAAACCATAGTAGAATGAAGGGGACTTGATAAACATAACCAGTGAAGAGCTAGACTGATAACAATATCACAAAACTACAAAATTTTACAGAAATGCCATAGAAAACAAGGAGCAGGCCCACACCTCTAAAAATGAAAATTGCAATTTATGCCCCCTCCCCAATGCATAGTTCGTCAACTGACAAAAAACCCATATATGGATGGAACATAATACTCCTGGTATGTACAAAAGAGCAATAAACAATTATAAGCCTCAGGATCCCATAGTTCCATAAAAACTGGTTTGTGTTGCAGCAAGTTATTGAAAAAATTTTCATGCCTGTATATCAACATTTAGCATCAGGTTCTAACACTTGATAGCTGTACAGTAGGCTAAGTTAAAGCTCTAATGAAAGTGTGCATCTGGCGATAGGTACCCAAAAGGAATTCGTCTCAAAAAGATGACAATAGAATTAACTGTGATATATAGTACACATACTATAAGCTTTTTTAAATTTGTATTGTTCTGCTTTAAAAAGTAGAGATAATTTCAACGTAATACAAGCCTCTAAATTGGCTCTTCATTGGAAGAAATTTCGAAAAAACTCGTAAATTGAGTTTTGTTCAGTCTATTTAACAAAAGCCGAGCATTGTGATGCCGTGTCTTGAAATATCTGTACTGAAATCAAGAGCTAAAGAAAAACCACAAAATCTGGCGTATAACCCGCTCCTCCTTTTAAACGAAGAAATCTAAAACGTATGTTTACAAAGCTCTTATGTTTTGAAGTCATTTATTGAAGTGAAAACTTCTTTAGCGGCGTTGGGCACTTTTTGGTAGGGGAAAATCTAATGCGATCGCGTCACCGACATGCTCTGACTGGCACATGCGCAGTGTGCTGTTCACCTTAGAAACTTTTTGGATGGGTGAAATCTCGTGCGTTCGCGTCACCGACATGCTTATAGCAGTATGTCTGTAGCTATACAGCTGACGTATAGTGCTGTGTATATCTAATAAGCGAAATTGAATGGATTTAGTAAGAAGTTCAATGTGTATATACTGTGCATTGTAGAAATAGTGTTTTTGTTTGATTATATTTGAATCGTTTAATTGAAGAATCATTGTGCGGTACAATAGTGAGTACTAAATAAATACATTTCTGGTTATCATAAAAAAAGACAAACCCTGTCCGCCTCCATCAAATTTATTGACTTCTTCAAAGAGTCATCCAAAGATACTCAACACCCGGGATTCTTCAGCGTGTTTTTCTCACAGATGGAATTTCTTGTCAGCCACGTGCAATCCATATACTCTTCAACCGCTGCTCTTTGAAGAGCCGATCGTCAACGCCTTTCAATGTTAACAATAAATAGACCAATGGATATTAACTTTACTTCTCCTTATATGGAAGGGCAATATACAGATTGAAATAGTAAATCAAAGTATTTTTTTCATTGCCACTCATTTTCATTGATTTATTATTTTTTTAAAACATTTTAATACCTCACGCATTTCCTTTCTGTACGTAACTCAGAAATTTTCGTGGGAGATAACAGCTGAAGCAATGCCAGGTTCCTTCCAGCACTGTTCTGACGTCTAATAATTTTCGCAATACCCGTGTTATCCTATGATTTTCAGTGATTCAACTTTGAATTAGCATGCACACATAAAATTTAAACTCTACAAGACTTCTTTTTTCCGAACTATTCAAAGGAGCGCTTCCAACTTTGTTCTTTTCCTTGCGCTACATAGGGCTTTTACTCAACAGATTAACCAGAATCTTACTCTTTGAGGGTTTTTAACTTTAAGGGGTTACACTGCACTACTCCCCCAATATTATTTAAATTTGGATTTTATCAAATAATCTAGTGTTCCGATATTATATGGGGAAAATGCACTTTATTTATACTAAGGAGTAAATTTGGTTTCTTTAATTTTTAGAAACGAGGTACCAAACTAGAAAAAAGCATAAATATAACTCAACGTTATTTAAAAAAAGAGGGGGAGGGGAACACTCCGCTTCAAAAAATTTCTGTTCTTTCAATTTTTTAAACACTATAAAAAATTATAAACAGCTGGAAACATGTGATACGAAATAATGGCTTTAGCTTTTCATACTCGTGCAAGACTTTTACAACTATTACAGTCTTTGGAAAATTGAATGACTTCCTGCTCGTCCGATGAATGAACTGATGTTCTAAAAAGGAATCAAAACTAAAATTTGTTTTTTTTTTTCTTCTTTCCCTATTCTACGAAAGTGGGGGTGCTCACGTTAAACTTTCAGGCCGTTCGTATGTCGTGTATGTTATGTGGTGGGAGGTGATCCCTCAGGTGTCACTCTCGTCACTTGACTGCGGCTCAGGATTACAAGTAACGTCCTCAACAGTTTTTGTGTTGTTCGGGATTTCTCATTGCAAATGAAACGTAAGAAAATGGAACGAATTAGTAAATGAAGCAAAAATAAATCGAGGAAAGAGACATATTTAGATTTTTTTTCAATTGTAAGGAACTTTTTTGAATCCATATAAATAACAGCAGCTTTAAAATTTTTACTTTTGTTAGTTCTATTTTATTCCAAGGAAGGAACTTGGTCCATAAGTAAGCTACCAAACATTCTTTAAAATTCGTTTTTTTTTTTTTTTTTTTTTGCCATGCTTGATTCGCTCTAAACTGATTAAGAAAATAAATATAAATTTGCCATTTAACTTTGTGATTGACTGTTGCATTATGAAATAATCCAAAAATTCGAAATCACTTAAGACTTAACTTCTTTTTCAAATTCAACACTTACACGGAATCTTTATTACCTAGATAAGTACTTCATTTAAATATTAAACATTATATTTCATGGGGGTACTCTAAATAGACGTCGAGCCGCAAGTCCTCTAGTGATTTTGGTGGAAGGGAAGAGAGGTGGGAAACCACTCCCAGGGTCTTCTCCCTCAAAATTGGGCTGCAACTGAGCTAAATCGTACAGTCACCTGCAAAGCTACGGCTAAGGACAGGCGTACAATATAGCCCGAAGAGATGAATTTCATGGGCCTTGAACTGACTACGTCAGACAGGTGGCATTAGCAACAACAACAACATTACATTTGGATAAATAGAAATTTTCAATCACTGGGAGTAAAGAAGTCATGCATCGTGGCATAAAAAAATTCCATACGTCTAAAGCATAACAGTATTATTTTCAAGGTTTTTTATTTTTATTTTAGTGGATAAATGACGATATAAATTCGATCATAATTAGAAACCATTGCTTAGAAATTTGGATCATTATTCGAGGAAAATAAGATATTTTTAATAAATGTGTCTCTTGACTTTTGTTACATCATTATCTTAAGAAATCTTTACAATTTTTTGTAGTCGTGAATTTAAAAATGCCATCCCATAAATTTATAAAAAATTAGCAATTTCTCTTCACAGCCGTTTCAAAATGATACTTATAGTTGCGTAGCACATCAATAGATCGTTGGATTCAGTACAGTATTGGACTTACAGGACTTACTTCTTCCTTTGAAATGTATTCTTTTCAATGCACTTATTTAAATGCAGAGAGATGTTTCATCGTGCAACATCGGAAATTTACACACTGCTTTTGATAGAAATATTATGTTCCTATTCATTAAAATACAAGTATTTTTTTCATCACTTTCACATAATTTTTTTTAATTAGGAAACTCTTCCGTACTTCAAAGAAATTTTCATACAAATTTTTAATAGGAAACAAATAAGTTTTATACTTTTCTTTGTCTAAAATGCAGTTTTATTCTAGGATTGGCATTGAAGGCTGTTAAAAAGTAAAATTACAGTAATATCGTCTTTTGAGAAAAGTATGCGGTAATTTATTTTTCTTTGGGACAGGTCAACTAATCTTACAATATTTTTTTCTCTGAATGAGATCACAAGAAAAAATATCGAAGTAAACAGATTGAAATATTCGGTTTTAACCGTTCAAACGAAATTGGGCATAGCGGAAATTTGTCCGATTGCGAACATTTCAAACTACGATAAAAAACGCAGTCGATTTCATACTTGAAATTAAATGTTATTTTTCCTGATGTTTTTGCGAAATTAATAAGATTTCAAATGCTCAATTTTTATCATTTATCTTCGTAATCATTCGTTGCACACACAAAAATATACCTAAAAATAATGCGTTAAATCATACAGTGCGTCAAAACTTATATCGCTTGATCTACGAGAAAAAGAAAGGAGAATGAAAACGTATGAGTTGATAATTTCTTACAAGCCGGCTGGGTGGTGTAGTTGGTTTGGCTCAAGTCTTGAAAGCCTAAGTTTGCGGGTCCAAACCTGGCCCTGCAATTCATGCATCATGCATGAATATATTGGATATTCATGCATCATGAATATCCAAGTCGGTGGATATTCATGATGCATGAAATCGACAGCTTCCATGTATGATTATGAGGCATGTTTAAGATCCCTATAGTACCTCTTTGGTTTGGAGGCTCTCGGCAAAATTAAATTCCTAGTACAGTTTTTCGCATCGTTAGATCTCAGGTTCCTTCCTCTGGGGAGGAAACTGGGTGTCAAAATTACATTGAGAGTATTATATCCACCGATATGGTGCCACACTAAATAGTGATACCAGCGCATGAGGAATGTATTAGATGTGCTATGCTTGCCGGTATTTATAAAATACTATGGATTTCCGAAATCGAAAGGAATGCAACGTTTTTGTGACCATTCAACATCGCGAAGGAAAAGAAAAATAATGATACTTTCATAATTTCACGAGAAACATATTTTTAATTTCCGTTTCTTCATAAGTTCTCCCCCCTCCCCAAACTTGAATGAAACTCAATAAAAATTAACGAGATGAAAAATGTATTATTTTTCAGATAAACACATCCAAGTTATGTGCAGCACATTCATTTACTTTTCCTATTTAGACACATTACGTAGAGACCAAACGATAATTCAACCTCAGTTTCCAAAATAACACACACACACACACAAATCAAAATTTTTCTCTCTTTAAAATCTATGCAATGAAATATACAGGTAGAATCCGAATTAGTTTTATAAGAATGTGTGAAATGATTAAAAAAACAATCTTGAGGATAAGTTGAAATGTGCATTGCTCGGAAAAGCAAACTACAGAGAAAAAAAATGATTCCGAAATTCCATTGAAAAATAAATTAATAAGACATGAAACAAATCGATGAAATTTTTAATCGTGACTGATCATTAAAATACGCCCGAGAATCTAACGTTACATAAACGTCGCTGTTTATATATATATATAAAATTTCTTAAATTAAATCTTTATAATCTAAAAGTCTAGATCATTAATTGAAAGGTTAATGCAACAATTATCTATATATATAAAGGAGAAAAGCGACTCACTCACTGACTGACTGACTGACTGACTGACTGACTGACTGACTGACTGACTGACTGACTAATCACGAAATCTCTGGAACTATTCAACCTACAGACTTGAAATTTGGTAGACATGTTCCACTGATAGAGTAGACATCAGCTAAGAAAGGATTTTCCGAAATTCGAAACGCAAGGGGCGTTACGGGGGGTTAAGGGCTTTAATAATAATTGTTTCCATGTTTAAACTACTTGATGTACAATCTTGAAATTGGGTAAGCGGATTCCTTTCAGAGAGTAGAGATCCGCTGCAAAATGAGTTTGCTAAAAATCGACCCCCAAGTGGCGTTGCAGGGGCTTAGGGGGCGTTATAGATAATTATTTCCATTTTTAAACTATTTGACGCACTGTCTTTAAATTTGATATATATAGATTCCTTTCGTAGAATAATGATCAGTTACAAAACGGGTTTTGTGAAAACAGACTTCTAAGTGGCGTTGCGAGGGATTAAGGGGCGTAATAGATAAATATATCCGTTTTTAAACTACTTCACCTACCTGCTTGAAAATTGGTAGGTAAGTTTCTTTCCTGGAGTAAATATCCGCTACAAAATGGGTTCTGGGAAAATTGACCCCAAGGGGTGTTGCGGGGGCGGGGGAATTAAGGGGCGTTACAAATTCCTATTTTTAAGTTATTAGACGTACAATCTTGAAATTGGGTAAGCGGATTCCTTTCAGAGAGTAGAGATCCGCTACAAAATGAGTTTGCTGAAAATCGACCCCCAAGTGGCGTTGCAGGGGCTTAGGGGGCATTATAGATAATTATTTCCATTTTTAAACTATTTGACGCACTGTCTTTAAATTTGATATATAGATTCCTTTCGTAGAATAATGATCAGTTACAAAACGGGTTTTGTGAAAACAGACTTCTAAGTGGCGTTGCGAGGGATTAAGGGGCGTAATAGATAAATATATCCGTTTTTAAACTACTTCACCTACCTGCTTGAAAATTGGTAGGTAAGTTTCTTTCCTGGAGTAAATATCCGCTACATAATGGGTTTTGGGAAAATTGACCCCCAAGGGGTGTTGCGGGGGCGGGGGGTTTAAGGGGCGTTATAAATTCCTATTTTTAAGTTATTAGACGTACAGTCTTGAAACTTAGTAAGCAGATTCCTCTCATAGAGTAGAGATACGCTAAAAATGGGTTTCGTGAAAATTGCCCCCAAGTGGCGTTGAGGGGACTTAAGGGGCGTTATAGATAATTATTTCCATTTTTAAACTATTAGACGCACTGTCTTTATATTTGATAAAGATATTTCTTTCATAGAGTAGAGATCAGCTATAAGAAGGTTTTGTGAAAACAGACCTCTAAGTGGCGTTGCAGGGGAATAAGTGGCGTAAGAGATAAATATTTTCGTTTTTAAACTATTTGACCTACCTGCTTGAAAATTGGTAGGAATGTTTCTTTCATGGAGTAAATATCCGCTACAAAACGGGTTTGGAGAAAATTGACCCCCAAGGGGTGTTGCGGGGGTTAAGGGAAGATATAAATAATTATTTCTTTTTTTAAACTATTAGACTCACAGTCTTGAAATTTGGTTTGCAGATTCCTCTCATAGGATAGAAATACACTGCAAAATGTGTTTTGTGAAAATCGACCCCTAGGTGGTGTTGCGGGGTTCAAGGGGCGTTATTGATAATTTTTTGCATTTTTAATTAATTGGACGCACAGTCTTCAAATTTTGCTAAGCAGATTCCTTTCATAGAGTGCAATTCCCCTACAAAATGGGTTTTGTGAAAACAGACCCAGAAGTGGTGTTGCGGGGGCTCAAGTGGCGTTATAGACAATTATCCCCATTTTTAAACTGTTAGACGTACAGTCTTGAAATTTGATAAGCAGATTCCTTTCGTAAAGTAGAGAACCGCTACAAATGGGTTTCGCGAATATCAACTACCAAGTTTAATTTCGGGAGATTAAGAGGCGTAATCGATAAATATTTCCATTTTTAAACTACTTGATCATCCTGCTTGAAAATTGGTAGGCATGTTCCTTTCAGGAAATAGAGTTCCTCTAACAAAGAGTAAAAGGAAAATTGACCACTAAAGATGTTTGCGAGGGGTCAAGAGGAGTTACAGAAAAAAATTCCTGTTTTTAATTGTTAGACCCATATACTTGAAATTTGTTAAGCATGTTTCTTTTGTTGAATAGGGATCCACTAAGAATAAATTTTAAGCAAATGAAGTTCTGGGGGGTTGCAGGGGGTTACTGGGACGTATTGACAAAAAAAAATTCCTTTTTTCGAGCTACAAGGACTATAATAATGAAATTTGGTTTGCATTTTTCTTTTGTTGAATTGAAATCCGCTAAGAGCGGTAATTTTGGGAAACGCTCTCAACGGGATTACGGGGATATTGATAGTAAAACTTTTGCTTTTTTCTGTTAGATTTAGACTTGAAATTTGGCTTGCATGTTCAATTTACGGAGTAGAGATCCACCGAAAATTGGTTTTGCGGGAATCCACTTGGTTTTTGAGTTACGAAAGAGCAAACATCATTCTATGCTTCAATTTTAGAGATTTTTAGAAAATACAAATTAGATGAGTTCTGCCCTTTTTTTTTATCAACAGGTGACAGTTACAGGCATAAGTATATTTTTCAATTCAATCGAATTCTTAATGCTAGGACTTAGATATCAATACTTTATACATATATATAAGCAGTAAAAATTTATAAAACATCATGTAATACCCAGCGAAGCGGGCGGGTAACAGCTAGTTTTTTTATAAATATTATCTGAAAAACTTGACCATTAAAAATCGTCGCTTTTTTTAACCGTGGAATGTTATATTGAGCACATGTACTTGGTTCATATCCTCACACAAAAATATCACCATAAAAAAAAGGTTTCAAATATTTCTGTATTAAAATTCAACCCCAATTCATTAGGAACACTGCACATTTGAAACGGCAGCAGGAAAAAACTATATCAATAAATTTTACACATCCATATGCATGGAACGGAAACCAATTATTCTAAGAGAACATTCTTTGAAAACCCCATGTAGATTTTTTGCTGAAATCTTGTTCTAAATCTATCGGTAAAAATTAAATACTTTTTTAAAAACTTTTATCCGAACTTTCTGTATTATTTTGAAAAAATTTAACTTTATTTTTTGAAGTGGAAAAAAAAAGAATTGGATATTTTTTAATCTTTTCTTCCTTTAAAAAAGAATTTTGCAATTTTCTACCAATTTACATGCATACCATAAAAGCAATAAAATCGTAGCATAATGTTATTTCGAATAAACTTGTCAGAAGCACATAGTAATTAAAAGTCTTATATTTCCGTAAAAAAATATTGAAGACTGCCGTATTATTAACTCAGAAAGATTCCATTTGTGTATAGTTATTAATCAGAATTAAAAATCTGAAAGTTATTCCAAAAAGTGTACTATTTTCTTTTTTTCTTCCTTATGAGAAACTCATCCTTCAGTCTGAAAAGTAGAATAGTTTATTGTTTCACCAAATGGCAGGCATTTTTTAAAATTATATTTTAAAGAAAAGTTATTCAGAAAGATAACTTTAAAAAATTACAATTTCTTAAAAATTTCCCACTTCAAAATAATAGAATATCGTGCTTTTAAGAATTCCCTTTCGGTTGCTCATATACAGTCTAGTTGAACATCAACAGTTGAACTTCTGTTTTCACCTTGGAATATTGACAGTTCGCTTCCTGAAAGATTCTCCAGATTCAGCGAGAATACTCAACAGCTCTGTCTCCATTCCCAGATTCCGCAAATGTCTTTCAGCATTCCATACCTATCCAGACTCAGTATTATTTTTTTATTTTCTGTACTCACACATAAGGAATTTTATCTCACAGCCTTGTGCAATTTATTCATTCCTCATTGCCGTCAACCTTCAAAACCGATCGTTTCTACCCTCCCCAAACAACACTTTGCCAATTCTTACAATAAACAGAGACACGTCTGGCATCAACACATTTCTTCTTCATACTCTTACGGAAACGCAATTCACATATCCAAATTTTGCAGTCAGGACTTTTTTCCCCTTTCAAAGCCACTAAATTTTGTTTTCGTTTATTAATTTGTTTCAAAAATATAGATGTCTGATAATTTTTTTTGTGCAAATCTGGCACCATTTATTCTTTTTTGTAACTGGGAAACTTACAAATTATTTAAAACAGTTTTCATTTGAGATGCAAGGCACTTTTTGAAGTAGAATATACTTGTGCAGAATTTTAACGTAAATATTACTCAACCCCTTAAAAAGTTATTTAATTTTACTTTTTAAAATATTTTTAATGTACTGTTCAGATATTACATTAATAAAGCACTTTGTTTTAATAAGGATTAAATTTACTTTTGTGAATTTAAATAAGATAGACATCGAAGAAGCATGCTGCTTAAAAGTTTTTTTTTTTTCAGAAACTATAACAGTGAACTAGTTTTGCGTTTTTGAATCCTTCTTTCTAAAAAACCGCAATTGTGCTGTGACAATTTAAAAAAACGAAATCCATTCGTGTACGTAAAGTATTCAAATTCTGCAAACAAAAGCTAAAAAGTATAAAGTGATCTTGATGCAGTTCGATCAAAGAATATTCCCTCCCCCGCTTATAAACTTGCCAATTTATTAATCTACAATTTTTAAATTTTACACTCTATTTCCTCCCCCCCCCCTAAATAAATTCTACCTCTACTCCAGTGTTCTTCAAACTTTTTCGACTCACGGAACTCTTAGAACAAGGTGTTTGGGGAAATCCCTTTCGATAGAGAGACTCTTAGAACAAAACAAAAAAAAAATCTTAAAATAATATTTAAATTAGAGCAATATATGTTATAAATACGTTATGTAAAAACAATAAAAAAAACGGATCGTGTGTTTTTTAGTATAAAATATTTATTGTAATATAATTTTAATACAATTTATTCAAACACATTAACCACTTGCGCTGGCAAAAAATTCACTGACGCGTGTACTAGAACGATCGTTTCTGTTTCTGTAACAATTGCATGACGACGTACATACCACTTCGTGGGCGATTCTGTTACAAAAGCATTACGACGAGCGTAGCACTTCTTTCCAGCGCAAGGGGTTAATACTATTAATTTATGATCCACGAGTGTCACTTACCCATGCACTATATTTACTAACTGGAATATGTGATGGCATTTTCTTAAAGCAAACTAAGTGGAGGTCTATTGAAACTTTATGCAGCCGCATTTAATACTCTGCGTTTAATTTTTTATGTAACCACTCGCGTTGAGAGAGAGAAATATTTTTCACTTAAAATATATAGTTCTGAATGGTATTAAAACGTTTATAGCTGTGGAGTGAAAAATCCTGTGCATTTTGCATGAATTTGCTACCAGAAGTTTGGGAGCTGTTCTTGCATAAATTTAGATTTTAATGTCGAATCTGTTGATATGTCCATAAGTTGTTCTCTTTCCTTCATTGGAGGTGTTAGAATACTATTTAGTCTTGCAAAACGTTGTAGTAAAGAGTATAAATTATTTCATGGAGCATAAAGATAAAATATTTTAATATTTTTTTTTCATTTAAATAAACTTAATTTATTACAATATAAACTTATTATCAGAATAAAATATTTAGTTTTCAGGACCAGGATGAGCTTTAGATATTCCAGGTTTTATAAACTTCACAGAGGATGGGAACACATTTTGCGTACACATTTTGGGTTTTTCTTGTGGAAACTTAAAGTTCCGTGTAACATAGTTTGAAGACCGCTGCTCCACTTTGATGAAAGGGAACAAAAAATGCCGAAAAAATGAATAGCATTGGTGGTTAACAAGTTTATGAATAAACGATACTGTGTTACCTAATGAATAGTTATAAACATACATATATTAAGATAAGTAATTTCAATGCTATTTTAAATATTAAGAAGAATCTTTTTTTAAAAAAATTTAACATACACTGTGACGGCAGCAAAGATGAGAATTTCATGTAATGGATCGTTTCGACTAAGACACTAGACTGGAAAAAGAACATTAATGAATGATTTAAATTACGTAATATACTGATGAAAATAAATTAACCGTGGAGATCAGGTTAATATTTTACATTGTACTTATAGTACACAATTATCATTATAAAGGTATTGTAAAAATTGCAGTCATTTAACATCCGTCTAGAGTGTAATCAGCTTATTAACGAATAAGTCATTGAAATTGAACCGTATTTAAAATTGCTTTTAAAAACTCTTGAGATTATGATGTTTAACGAAAATTGTTGCAACTTCTCCGGAATGTTTGATTATTAAGAAGAATTAAGTGCAGTCCATCAGCGAGCACCCTGCACTCTCGTGAATTTATTCGTGCTCAGTTCTTTCTTAAGCTTCCATTCCACATTGTCTTTGAGGACATTTTTGATATTTACTCATCCACACATTAACTCACAAGAACCCTCTCTGATTAAACTATTGTTCTCGATGCATCTCATAACGAATGCATTTGTAACCGAAGCAACACATTTTCTTTCTTTTTTTTACAATAAATGATACAAGCTCACAGAAATGATATATGTCTGAAATAAGCAAGAGGAGTTTTTAAAACGTCTCAAAAGGTGACTCGATGGTAGTAAAAATTGTCATGTATTCGAAGTTTTGCTTCCAAGTTGTTGTCACGATACTTGAAGAATAAGATTCTAAAACGTGAGTGATGTATCGATCGAGCCGCGAGTTCCGGTCCCGATTTCACTGTATACCCAAAGAGAAGCAAGGTTGTTGCATATCGAATCTGCAACCACTTGAAATCGTATTCATTCTCAATTATATGATGTGGAAATTTGGAGACTGAGGGGGTGACTCAGGTGTCACCCTCGTCTCTTAATCGGGGCTCAAAATAATAAGGCGCGTCGTCAATAACCTTTATGTTGCTTCTGAACGCGTTTTATAAAGCAACTAGACAGCCTCTGAGTTCTTATTGATCTGTGCATTACGAAATTGTCATTTCTATTATGTGCCGTGAAAAGAGAATGTATGTCTGATGTAAGAAAATTAATTTTAGAGAGTTGCCAGCATTTTGAAATTCATCAAGTTTTTAATGTAAACGGCAAAATAAAAAATTTCAGAGGACACAGTTTTAACTTTATCGTGCTTTTCGAAAGTTATTTTCGACATCAACTGCAATATCGCTTTCTGAGAACGAAAAAAAAGTTGTAAAACGAAGGAGCATAAGATTATTCCAAAAGTTGAAGAAGTCGAAGAGTGTTTCATTTAAATAAAACAAATAACAATGAGCAAAATGCATTTAAAAAATAAATAAAAGAAGTTTTATCTAGAATCAGACACAATTACGATTCTGAAACTACAGATGGCATTTCTAAGAAAAGAACATTAACGGCATAAAAATGTTATTGAGAAAAATGTATAATTCATTTATTTGCCTTAAAACCTAAGCACACATATTTATATGCATACTTAACATGAATACAATAATTCAACCATCTTTCTGTGTATTAGATCTAAAACTAAATAACTGTGTTTTCAACAATGTTTCTCTCGTAAAGAAATTTAAAAACAAGTTTTTTTTTCACATTCCAAGATTTTTTACTTTACCGCTTTTATAAGTTTCTATTTTTCAAGAAAATCAATCCCTTCCCCCAACATATTCTATTAAAACTGTATTCGATTTTAATCAAAAAACGAGCTCGAAACATTATCCGAGCAGAAAAAAAAGATAAGTTTTTGCAGATAAACTCGAAAATTTGTTATTTTTGTCTAATTTCAACAGCGTCCTTCAGAATTAGATAATTTTTATAATTATACAATTTTCCTTCAATGGGGAAGTGAAAAAACTATGGAGCAACAAAGAAAATGAAACATGTCATGTTCTACACCACAGACCGACCTTAAAATAAGATATGTCAAACCATCCCAATATCCTTTTACTTCTAAATTAAATTTTTCCAAAAACTTATAGGACGTTAAGAAAAAAAAGGTTAAAAAACACGAAATAAAAGACAGAAATAATAATAATAAAAATTTTTTTTAAAAAACACGCGTCCCCGATTATTTTTTCGGCTGGAACACCGATCGGATTGAGGTGTTCTCAGGTTAATTTGGTAACCTGTGGGATACGACGTCTGCCACATGTCTCTTCCGAAGCACCATACTTTCCCTCACTTTCGCGAAACACCATGCTTTACTCTCCCTCGTCCGCGACTCTGCTCTGCGGATGCGTCCTCGTCGCTCCGTCTTCTCGCCGCAGTGGGAGGTCTGGCCCGGCTTCAGTTGCGGGGTACGCTTCCGGCTTCGCACTTCTGGAGCGACCAATCAGCACAGGTATCAAGTGTCGGAATCTGCGGTTCTTCTCGTAATGGTCAGGTTTGCCATCACAGCGACCGGTCATTTGTTTTTAGAATTTTAAATAGTGACGCTGAACAAATACATAGTTCCCACTATCTATAAGAAATTGCATTTTTTAAAGTCCAAAAATGAGCTTTGAGAATTAAAAAAAAAAAACGAAGATTTTACCAGCTGAGCAAGGAGAGAAAATAAAACAGTGAAAAAAAATGTACACAATCATTTACTTCTATAACAAAAATATTTTATTCATTAATCATTCAAAAAAAAGTCGTTCTCCGATTTTAAGCGATTTGTAGTATAGCTACATAACGGGATATCGAGAAGCATTTGAAAAAATGTATCTCTAAAATAGATTGATCTCTTTCCCAAGAATTCCAGTCACGTCTATAGCCATTGGTTTTTATTTTTTAAATTAAAGAATCAGATGTGTTCAATTTCATTGAATTCCTTCTTCCCTTTCTGTTTGACGCAAAAGCAAATTTGAAAATCTAATATACAATTGAATTCAAGAAAATACATAAAATTAAAGTGATTTTAAATTTATTTATTCATAAATTCATGAAATTAATTTCTTTCATTGTTTGTTGCGCCTCGTAAAAAGAAGCAGAAAAAAAAAATATTTTTCTTCTTTGCCTGCATGCTCGACTGATTTACGAAAAAAGTTCTATAATTTAAAAAAGTAACTCTGTGGTTTGTAGATAACGTCTCCCATGCTTTAAAATATTTCAGAAAATACTAAAAGCAAAATTATGACGACGATGTAACTCTATTTGCTTTACAGTCTTTAAGAATTTGAATTCATTTTGATCCGATGTCAGTATTAGAAGTTTTTACATCGCTGGTTATTTTCCTTGCTTTTTATAAGCAAATGTAATAAACTTTTAGTTTTTTTTTCTACTTCCTCAACCCTTAAATTTGAAAATAAGATACGAAACTCGTATCTTTAAAAATAAATTAAAGTATTTACAGCTAGCTCTAAAATAATCTTGAGTTGTACACACAGAGCACTTCCATCAGAATCTCGGAGTCGTAAAATGGACAAAATATTCTGAAGACGGCGCTGTCTAAAAAAATTATTTCGAATGCTTTATTTTTTTTTAATTGAGCAATAAAATGGTTTAAATACTCTACAGGAAACAGCACTTTAAAAATAAAAGCATGTCTTGCGCAGCGGAGTTTATCTCAATTGATATTTTGTTTCTAAGAAAAAAAAAACCTTAAAAATAGAATTTTTGTTATATTATACATTTTGTAATGTAAGTTTCTAGTAAAAAAAAAAGAGTTTTCTTTGATTTTCTTAATTATTGATCTTAATTCTTTTTTTTATTGTATTTTGTTGTTAATAAATAGAAAAACATGATTTTTATTTACATTTTTTGAAGTAATTTTTCAAGTCGTAACAAAATTCTGAAATCTTTTATCGATATATAAATAATATACCGTTTATTGATTTTCTCTAAAATTAGCTGAGATTAATGACAATTAATTTTTGTTTTACTTTAGGTAGTGAGCTTGATGCAAAAAGAGCAGTGCAGCATTTCTAATTTGTCTGCTGTGAAAAAAAATGCAATGCTTTAATGCAATTCAAAAGCAGCGTAAAAAGATTCATTCGAAAAGAAATACCATAAAAAACACATTGATTAAATTTAAAGAAATATTTTTAAAAAAATCTGTTTATTAACACCATTTTAGGTAATCGCTTAAAAATAGGAGGGGAAAAAATTCAGTATTTTTAAGAAAATCAGATTGCTAAGACCAAACGATAATTTAATCTCGTCTCGAAAACTCTTTAAAAACCATGCAATGCGAATACAACGACAAAAATCCGAATAAGTTCAATAAGATTGAAGAATAAAATGAAAAAATAATATTAAGAACACATACACACAAATTAAAATGATTATTACTAGAAAAAATAATCTTCAGAGAAAATAAAGCATGTGTTGGCTTCTTCAGTTGAATCCCTAAATTCCATCGGGAAACAAACTAACATTAATTTTAGCTAAAGCAAATCGATGAAGTTTTTAATCTTCAATAATGATCGAGAATTTAAAATTTCAAAAACGTCTGCTCTTTAATTTCTTTTAAATAAATCTTTTCAATCTATTTATAATCACAAAACATCTAGATTATTAGTGGAGAAAAATGCAAACATTATGCAGAATAAATTGAGGTAACAGGACGTTTCTGACGCCATGTTTATACTTTTTTTACTTCACATAATTAAATCAGAATGAATATCCTATCTGATTTTAAAAGTATTCGTAGCTCAAATTCAATGCATTATTTTCAATTCATATTCAGAAATACAGTAATGCATATAATTTATTCGTGCTTTGACGTTCAGTGCAGTGATAAGCGCAATTTTTTTTTTTAAATAAGCTCGAAGAAAAAAAATTGGGCGGACCAATTTCATTTATTATAAAACGTAAAAAATATTTTAAAAATATAAATTTTGAAAATTATATAATACTACTTCAATGAATATAGCCGTGGTCCTGTATTCTAGTAAATACACTTGTGCATATTTGAGGCAAATTTATTTCAGCAAACTCTATTTTTTAACAATTGAAACGTTTATTAATTAATTAATACATGCATTTTTCACAGTTTAATTATGAACTATGCAAATTATTTTCCAATTTCTGCGTAGCATTCGAATACTTATAAATGGAACGCCATATAAAAAATATAGTTTTTTTTTATCTAACATTGACAAAGGAAACATCTATTCTGTTTTCTCCAATACTGGGGGGGGGGGGTGCCAGCTCAGGTGTCGTCCTCGTCACTTGACCGTGGTTTAAAACTACAAGGTCCGTCGCCAAAGGCCCTCGAGTAGCTGAATAGTGCGACGTTTATCTCACTCACTCCAATTCCAAGGAAGGCGAGGTAAAATCTCCAGGTGGGATATAGTTTGCTCATCACTAGTTCAGCCATAGAGGGATTTTTTCATAAAGTAACGATACATATTTAAAATCCGTATAAACACGGTTTTGTCTTTCTCAAGCGCATATAAAAAAACTCATTTAGTTTTGTTTGAAGTATTTCACACCATCTTCTAATTGAAATGAAAAAGAAAATACAAGAAAATAAGAATTGCTAAACAGTATCATATTTAAACACATTTTTATCTTTATTTTAAAAAAAATTGAATTGAAATGCTATATTTGAAATTGACTCTACATTCCGAATCGAAAAATGTAATTGTAACACTACAGTTGGATGTCCTTTTATTTATTTGAGAAAAGAAACACAAATTAATAATCTAAATCTGCCAGTTTATTTTTATTATTATTTCAAAAAATCTTTTCCTTTCCGATACGCAGTTTGAATAAAATAGCTGCACAAAAAGTAAATTTCTGTGCATAATAAAACTTAACAGTAATCTCAAACGGATTTCATTTAAAACCATATAAAATAATCAGACTTTATCTAGGTCAAGAAACATTATTAAAAATTCTCTTTTACTATTTAGATTTTGGCTCGTGTCAAACTAGCGAAATACATACATAGGGTTGTACGAATTGAATTAGGGTATTTCGTTTTGAACAGTGTAAATAAGATATTTTCATAATATAAATATAGCAATTTAAAAATAAAACGTAAAACATTCGTTTAAAAAAACCATTTTAAAAGGTATCCTCTGAGTTCACGCTCTTTAGGAAATTAAAAGTTGTCTAGTAAACATTAAGAAAATTTATATTTGGAGTCAAATTAAATTTTAAAAAAATTATTGACACAAATTAGAATACGAGTCTCTGAAATACACGCAGTTTGAGTTGGACAAAAATGTAACAGCTAGTAATTAATAAGAAGGAGATAAGAAACTGGAAATTTTTAAAATGAACCCGATGGCGTAAATTTAAGAAGAATTCGTGAAAATATTTAATGCATAATTAAAAAAACTGCTACTAAATACAATTGAAATCTTTTAAATAATCAGATGGGAAAAATTGGATCACGAATATGGAATGGAAACTTACAGAAGTTTCGGGAAATATAAACGCATATTAATTTTCAAACAAATGGAAAACAATACTCAATAACAACTAATTATTGTATCAATAGAACGTACATTACATGCACCGTCCGGTAATCTCCGCTCCTACAATGTAATCCGAAAGCCAAACCAGGTTGCCCACCCCCGACCATATGCAGTCTCTGACAGAAAATTTATTCCAGAATACTTAATTTCTAAATGTTTCATGGTAGGTATGATCTTATTTAGCAAAAACAATATAAAGCTTACTTTGAATTGGGGGGAAATTTCACCCCCTCTTCTAAATCAAAAGGATATATCTAATTTTGCATGCATATTTAAAGCTTTCGCTTCCTAGAAAATAATTTGGAATCCAATCTTATAAAAGGTTGTGATGGGGTGTCCTTTTCCATAAACGTAAATGTCCTGGTATTGCCACAGTGATAGGCTTCTTTGCACCAATTTCCACGCAGGTCGAGAGTTTGATTTCAGAGTGAATAAATCACACACTCGTCCTCACTAAAATTTAAAATAAAACCTACACACTATTGGGATTCACGTTTTCTTCAGAACACTGGAATTGTCTTGCTTTTATCAATAGCTAGTATGATCTCATTGCAGAAATAATTTTCTTTAAAAATCTCTCCGGGTGGCATAGAGTATAAAACCAGAGTAAAAATTATATCGGCACACACATAACACTTGCATCTAGCTGTTTTTCTTATAACAGCATTGTATATTTCTTTCATAATCACTAATAAATATTTTTGTTTCAAACCCATCGTATTTTCTTTTGATTTCTTAATTCCACGGTACATTTTCCTGTGCAGTTTTAGATTCCACAACAAGAAAATTTCAACAGCGCGTAATACTTGGAATATTTCTCAAGGAAAAGTTTAGCATTTTCAAACGAGAAATCATGTTATAAATTCATTTATTTGATTGAATTATTGACTCATATGAAACAATAGTTCATATA
>BMAO01019979.1:49736-67241 GCA_019973975.1 Trichonephila clavata | reverse complement strand
ATATATGAAAATATTTTAAGATAAGTCAGAAAATTCGAGAATGTAGTCATATTCGCACATCAATGTCTTTTATAACGCTCTGAAATTTTGTAACAAGCTACCTTGTGAGGATATTGTTCTTCTAATTATTCTTTATAGTTTTACTTAAAGTGTAATTGTCACCTTCTTACAGTGGAAATAGATATGCATATATGTTTCAGGATATAAAAGTGAGAGAGCGGAGAAAGATCGTTGAGAAATAGACAGCTGTGTTAGATAAGTTAGTGGTTAGCAGTGAGAGAGAGATTTTTCACTCTGAAAATTGCATTCATAAACTAGTAAGTACTTGTTGCCTAAGCCCATTTATTGGCTCTGGAAGTGAAATCCGTTTTTGGAAAGTTCTTGGATAAGCCTTATTGATCGTTGGATCCCAAACCTCAATGAAATCTCGACAGCTTCTATCATTTTTTAGGAACTACAGTTTAGAGTGAATGCAAATATTTCAGATAAATTAATTTTTAAATAACTAAGTAATAGTTGATCTTCCTTATAATTCTTAAGTAGAGATAGTTGAATAAAATCATTAGCCTAATTATTTGTGGTTATTTCCAGGTGCTTTGGTCATAGCAATCACTTCAAAGTAAAGTCGGTTTCGAGTCACAATCTCTCAAATACGGGACTTTTTAAAAGTCAAGCTTCAGAGATCGTAACAACTTAAGTAAAACCATCAAATCCAAAAGACGACTTCTGACCTTATGCAGAAATAAAACTAACTGAATTTTGGTTGAATGGAATTTAATTTACCAAAACTTAAAAATATTGCGCTTTTATAATCTTATATCAGAGAAACCTAAATATTGAAAAAAAACGAAATATTTAATCATCTTTAAAGATTTCTACATATGTTCTTCTACGTCAAAATGCGTGGTTTTGAAAGCAAAATTTATCTTACCATTTATTTATAAAAAGTAGAAAAAGTTGAAAACATTCAAGTAAATTTTTCTGTCCAGGTAAAGCAATGTTGGAAATGAATTAGCGTGGATTAGCTAGTAATGAAGATTGTAAGACAAATTGTTAAAAAAATTTTATATGCCTTTTCATGTTTTTATTACATTATACGATTGAACAAATATTTACTTGCATAAATTATCTTTTTTCCTTCAGTTAAAAGTTTTATTTTAGTATTACGTTAACTTTTCTAACTTATTTTTTATTCGAAATTTTGAGTAGGAATGTTATTCATTATTTAACTTCCACTTTTGTCCATTAAAATATACCTCTTCTCTTTTTCTTTCTTTTCAGAGTTAATATCATGTACGAAGTACACAAGAGGACATTGTCAACTATCTCGTCATTTTAAACAACGATTAAATGATTAAAATCTCAAACAACAGGAGAATTCCCTGATATTTAAGTTACTTACAATAATTATAGTGCCACCGGTATATGTTGGATTTGTTTTTCCTTCGTCTTCAACAACGAGTTTTACTCCATACCAGAACGCAAGAGCATAACCAGCAAAAATACAAAACCACGTAAGACCGGCTCCTATAGCTGTCATTAGACCTCTCTTGATTCCCTTCTTTCTTGCAGGAGCAAGACAGTTGTCATACCTGTTAAACATTAATAATGATCAAACATAAAGTTTAGGTAAATTAAGTAGTAAGCTCTAAAAATATCAAAAAATAAATAATAAATAAAGTGTTTATTAAAAATGCCGATTATTTTACTACCTGTCGGTTTGGTTCAGTTATCATCTAAAGTTACAAAATGACGACTAGTGTTTTCTAATTTGAATATTAGTTTATGAGATGATTTTTAGAAAGAATTGATATATATCATTTATAAATATATTTTTCTGTTAAACCACGTGATCCTAACTAAAATAAAATAACTTATTTGCATTAAAAAAAAATCTGAAAATATTTCTTCTAAATACTTATTTGCTTAATGAAAGTAAAAGTCATAAGGTGTGTAAAACTTAACCTTTTTGTAACCTTAATAACTGATTTAACCACTAACTTCATGGATCAAGCAGATCCTTCATTGTGTTTATATAATACACTCATATCCATAAATTAAGGATAATTCAGAATCACACAGAAATTGAACTCTAAAATAAAATTTCACCTGTAGAATTATCACACACATCTTGAAGAAGAATATGCAAATTACAGGAAACCACCAGATGGCGCGGATAGTACGTCACAATGACGAGAGTGTAAGAGAGGGGTATATAAGGAATGGTGGCAAAGAAGTAAAATTGTTCACAAGCGCTTTAAAAGCCTTTCAGTGCAATAACCGCATAGTTATGGCACAAAGGAAGCATTTGGATGATTTTTTACGTGGTAGAATTATCGGACGACTGGAATGTGGACGTACCCAGCTGGAAGTATCCGAGGAACTTGGAATCGCCGAGTGTCATCTCCAGGCTTTGGCAACGATTCCAAGATGATGGTATGTGAGTAGATGTTACAGCACAGGTCGCCCCGAGTTACAACGCCGAATGAGGACCGGTATTTGGCAGTTACTGCCAAAAGAAACAGACGGAGCACAGCATCAGACCTATCTCGTCAGCTCTCTTCAGCTACCGGTACGACAGTTTCAAGGCAGACCGTGTACAGACGCTTAGGGCACATTGGTCTATATGCTCGTAGGCCTGTCAGATGTGTTCCCCTTACCCAACTCACTGTCGCCTGCGATTAACCTGGAGTAGAGAGCATAATTGGGACACGCAACGTGGTCTTGTGTGAGTTTTCCAACGAGTTCAGGTTTAGTTTGCAGTCTGATCTCTCTGAACATTCATATGGAGAGCGCCAGGTACCCGTTACCACCAAGAGAACACCATGCGACACCGTTACGGTGAGGCAGGATGGCTCGTTTGGGGAGGAATTATTCTTGTTCAGAATGACCTGCCTGTCAGAGTGTAACGATGACAGGCCACATCTATGGGATGTCATTCTGGAACAACATGTACGTTTGTTCGGGGCACATGGGTGCGAATTTCTGTTTATGGATGACAACGCCCGTCTCACGTGCAACATTGTAGACGAATCTTCAATCGAGGAATCACCGTATGGATTGGCCAGCATACTCACGGACTGAATCCAATAGAGCATGTGTGAGATATGCTTGGGCCGACGAATTGCAGCCGTAACCCCCCCCCTCTACCGGAACTTCGGAGGGCATTGCTTGATGAGTGTGTAATAATCCCAAGATCAGATTGATAATTGATACTCAGATGCGTAGGTGTTGTAAGGCTGTATTGCATCGTCCGGGAACATACTCCGTATTAACCATCATACTAACATGTTACTGTTTTTGTAATAGGTCTTTTTGAATTTGCTCAGGGAGTAAAAATCGCACGCAAAATGCAACACAAGAAGACCAGAGTAATCACAGCGAAATTTATTTGGTAATAAATGTTGCCAAAAAATCAAACTATTAAAATTAAGCCTTTTGATGAGTAGGATGATAAAATAGTAGTTAGTATAGTCCATTGTTGGTATAGCACTGTCACACCCTCAGCATTAAATCAAGAGTTTGGATGTATTTCGAGATAAAAGTCTATGTGGCTTCCACATATTGCCTAAGTTGATCTGGTGTAGAAGCAGGAGGTGTATCCGGGCCAGTCGTTGTGCAAGCATGGACACACGTTTTCGATTGGCGACAGATGGGAAGAATGACTGAGTGAATATTAACGTCGCACTGTTCAGTAGACGAAGTCTTTTGGGGACAGACCTCGTAATTTTGAACATGGTCAAGTGACGAGGACGACACCTGAGCTGACAACCGCCACTCGTAACTACCACACCAATGGGAGGACGTTTGAGCTCTCGACAGATTTAACGTGCATCGCTCCTTTACACGGCGGGTCTTTAGTGGTACTGGGTTCAAACTCATGACATGCCTGCCATTATCCGATGCCTTGACCACTTGGCTACCGCGGCCACGATAGATCAGAAGAATATACAGGTCAAGGAAGCAATTCAATCTGACGGATAAAGCACTCTTGAACATTGAGTACCACATGTGGTCGCACATTATCCTGTTTGAATACGGCTGATGACTAGTGCTGAATGTGTGGGAGGACCACGGGCTTCAACACCTCAGAGACGTAGCGCAGGCCATGTACCAGTGTACTGGCAATGCGTACTAGAAGAGTGTGGCGGTGAAATCCAACACCACCCCAAACCATGATACTGGGTGCAGGACCAGGGTGGCGATGCATAACACAACAGTTCAGCAGCTTCTCACCATGGTGTCTCCAAACTCGAATCCGACCATCGTGATGTTGCAGACAGAAGCGGGATTCGTCAGCAAACACAATGTTACTCCATTCCGTTGTTCATACGCCGCTCATCACCCCATTGGCGGCGCAAATGCCTGTTATTTTTCAAGTTAGGGGAAAACGAAGCAATGACGCCTTGCGGTTATTCCACTCTGCTGCAAACGGCATCGAATGGTACGAGCGAACACGGAATGATGCGTAACAGACTGAATCTGTTGTGCTACGGTTCATGATGTGGCTGCACGATCCATCACTGTCATACGCACAACCCGCCTGTCTTCACGCGCAGTGGTGCAACGAGGTTGGTGCGATTGGCCCCGTCGGTCTGTCGGTTCCTCCTGCATCCAGAGAAGACAGATTCGCATTACAGTTGCTTGGTTTCGTCCAACACGTTGACCGATTTCTCTGAAAGATAACCCGCAATTTCTATAGGCTACTATTCTTCCTCGGTCGATTTCAGAAACTGAGTGAAAAGACGCTGGATGTCTTCCATAAGGAATAGGTAAATACTTACGCAAAAAAAGCACAGAAAAACAATTGTGAACTTTAAATCGCCAATCTCCCCCCCCTTATACAGCACTTGCGCGGTGGCGCTTACGGTCGTCCATGATGCGTCTGCGCTATAATGCTAAATAATTTGCATATTTTCATCGCCACCAACGCATGATGTAAATTTATCCTGGTTTGCATGCTTCCTTCAGGGTGTTGCATTTTGTGTGGCCAGCAGTGTAGATGCTACCTATGAGTTTAATTGTTTAATGCGGACTTCATTGAAAATATATTTAGAATGGTCACCTTAATTTGGAAATATTTCAGATAAAGATCTTAAGATTCTTACACTGTAGTGCTATAGCTAACCATTTTAATGAAACATGAATTTTTAAGTAAAGTATGTATCATAATTTTTTCAAACATTATCACGTATTCAAGCACTTGTTAACATTAATATGCAAGACATTGAACATTTAAACATTATTATATTTTTAAAAGCATAAGCATATGTTACTACTAAATATAATAATTACTTATTTATTTATCGCAAACAACCTTTATAAAATGGAAAAAATGTTTCAAAATATAACCAGAAATTATTCAAAATAAAATCAATTGCCTATACGATCTTCGATTTCATATTTTAAAATTATCTGCTCTTTAATCAGGTAATTGATATTTTGCATAAAGTAAAGAGACATTCTCCGTCTTTGTTTAGGTAAGAAATTATAGAATACTGATAAAGTATTTTTAAACATTCTAACAAAGAAATGATACATCTTCTGGCATTGAAGGCTGCTTTATCTTCATGACATTTAAGCGTTTACCTTAAAGATAAAAGATTTCTTTAAACGATTTTTCAGCAGCAAGGATTTTTTTATCGCTATTACTATGGAAACACTAATAAATAACAAATCAGCATTACCTTAGATCTATTTAGCTCTCAACAATATTTTTGTTTATTTTTCGAGTAAGTAATACTTTGGATTTTTTTATCAAATGGCCTTCACGGTTGTAGCATCTGAGTAGTCATTATCACGAACTCGTGGCTTGAATTGTTTTTACCAAACCCGTGAGTTCGACCCTTGATGCCCTTAAATATCTGCTATTCAGAAGGACTCATTCACGTTGAATTTGCCTAGAATCCATGCCTTCACATTGGAATGGAATTTGGAGAGCGAAATGTCGTCACTTTACCGGGGATCTAAATTACGAGGTCTGTCGCCAATACTCCTCGTGTAATTTCGAAATACAACGTAAATACACAATACAATCAAAAGGCCTTCAAAAAATATTCATTGCAAATTTTCTAATAATTACTTATATAAATTTATTTAAATTTAAAAACAAATACACGTTATTTTAAACTTATTTGCTTTTACACAATATTAGTTTTAATCAAGGAATACAAATTTCAAAGAAATAGTTTTGGAAAAAAAAACACCTTTTCTTGTACTTTTATCAACTGAACTATTTAATAGTTTTCCTTTTTCTCGATCCCAAGAACTAAAACATCTTTTCTAGTGATTGATTGATTGCTTATAAAAGTCGCACTCTGAAGCAACGCGAGAGCTATTGGCGGTTCATCACGTTATTTTAAGTGTAACAAGTACACCACTTTAGCACCCCTTGCCCCCCCCCATTCTTCAAATTTCCACACCATTTTAAGACACACATAAAGACTTTGAGTCTCAACAAATATAAATGGAATCAATCTCTTTACAAGGCGGGTAAAACCTTTTCCAGATTTGAAAACAATTAAGCAGCTTTAATACTAAAATAACTTCAAAGTATTGATAAAGTTATTTTTTATGATTATGCGTAAACCAGGTATTATTTATTAAAATACTTTAATTGGCACCATTTTTTGTACATATCTTAGTATAAAAAACAAGATTTGTACTCTTTTGTGTATATAATTTCAATACTATTCATCGCACTACTGATTACAATTTTTTTTTATTACCATTAATATCTACTTCTTGGACAACAATTTACCTATTATAAGACAATCATATTTTTTAACTTAATTCTACATTATTTCATACCAAGACCTAAGGATTTACTTGAATATAATGCACTTGTTTAATTATTTATTAACGTTCCAATTAAAAGCAGCATCAGGGTTATTGGTGACAGACTATGAAATTGTGAATCGCAGTCTGTGAAAAGAAAGATATCTGAGTTGGCACACTCCATATTTCTAACATTAACATAACGCTAACGTGAGGACTTGAACTTTGGCATACTTAACCCCTTTAGATGTAGGAATCTTTAGTGGCTCAAGACTCAAATCCATGATCCGACATTCGATGATTCGACAGAAACAACGCCAGGTGCAAGCTTGCGACCATAGTCACTTGGCTACATCAATCTCGGATTCAGTTTGAAAAAAAGTCATCTTTTTATACTACGATCTTATGCGAAGACAAGCTATGAATCTACACATGTTCATCAGGCTGGTTACAAATCTAGAGTAACCAGGAAGAAAATTTTTATATTCACCAAAACCAAAGAAAGAAAAGGCTTGCTTTTGTAAAGGAGCTTCTTTAAAGGTGGTTTTGTAAAGGAACGTTTGTAAAGGTGCTTTTGTATAAAGAGATTGACTTTTGAATAAATAGAGTGCATTTTATCAAATGTAACTTCTTTCGATGAAATTATATTTAATTTAATTCGTTACAATTGAAGAAATTTGGTGACAATCAAAAATTGCCCAACGGGAAAAGAATGTTCGTGCAACAGTAAAACATGTGACATAAATATGATGGTATGTGGATATATGTCAATGCAGATGTCAACAAATTTGATGGCACATTGAACAAGCCTTTCTACTTGAATATCCCTAAATAAAATCTTCAATTAAGTGCTCGTAAACTTCCTCTATACAACAATTTTTACTCCTAACATGAAGGATCCAAAACATATAACACGCATTGTTCATCTGAAGTTTCTCTATCATACTCTACACACTATTAATCATCCTTTCAATCCCCTGAATTAAATCCTATTGGAAACTTATGGCAAGAAAATGACATCAGAGTAAACAAACATGATGTACTGAGCGACGCAGATTTAAAAAGAATTCTCCTAGGAGGATAGGATGCTTCTTCTCAAACAGCGAACGAATTGGCAAATTCTATGCCTAATTTCAAAATTGCTATCGTAATCAGAGAGCTCTTCACCAAGTATTGGCTTACTCTTTTTCTGATACTTTAATCGTTGTTCTATGGCTGTGGTAGCCGAAAGGTCATGGTCATGAACAATTGGACGGCGTTGTTGAGTCGCGGGTTCAAAACCTGCGCACTGAAGGCAACATCTAGAAGGGCTGATGTACGGTAAAATCTATCGCGGCTCAAAATGTCCTCCTGTAAGAGTAACGGCGAAGTTTGGAGAGGGCTATATCAGCTCAGGTGTTGTCCTTGTCACTTGAGTGCCGTTGAAATTTAAGAGTACCGTCGCAAACAGCCTTCGCGTTGCTTTAGAGTGCGATGTAGATTAAAATCAATCAATAATCAATATGCTTTCACATTTATCCAACATTTTGATCTGCTGAAAAATTATATTTATTTTTGTAAATTTTATTAATTTGAACTCAACATTTGTAATTATCTTTAAGTTGTTTTGAAGTTTTTATAAATAACATATTGCTTTTTTTAAAAAGTATAATAAAATTCCTTCCCTTTTTAAGAAAATGCGAATTGTACCTTCTTTTTTGTCCCTATACATGCCAACAGTGAAACATAATATATTTATTATTTTATAATACTTTCATAATGCACAAGACCAGATGATGTTTTCATAAAAATTTGAAAATTAATACATTATGTGAAACCACGATACAATTTAGTAATACCTCTTAGCGATTATTATTTGAGAAAAAATTCTTACTACACAATTCTTACTAATAATTATTCTTTTACCTTTGGATCTCCTTCCTTTCTCCTCCAAAGGCAAATACTGTTCGAATGGAAGATAACACTTCCTCTGCTACTGCCCCAGCTTTGCCATATGCTGCCATCTCTTCTCTTGACACTGTTGCTTGGATCTGAAATACATATACAGGAATAACTCATCAGTACTGTTAGTTAGTTTCTCGAAAAGTACCATATTAAATGAACCAACATTGAGTGAAACAATATTTATTTCAATGTGAAAAAATGTAATTCATTCTTATAAGTTTTTGCTAAAGTAAAATATTTGTATATTAATGAAAAATAATTAAGGGGTGAAAAATAAAAACTATGAAACACTTAAAGTTGTAAGTTTACAAAATGAAAATGAAAAAATCATTTTTAATGAGAAAATCAGCCTGTCATTTGCAGCCATTTCCTTCCCTTTTTTCTTCGTACATTATACGGATAAAAGGATATTATTTTCTACCTCGAGCAAAGGTTCTATCCTTTTCATTTTCTTTTCAGTCAATTCACATTCTCTTCCAATAACATTGAATAATTCTTGAAGAATATTCAAAGTGAAATTCTTTTGTTTGAGAATATTCTTCAGTTTCCCTTTCTTTTTCAAAAACTCGTTTTTTGTGTTTATGAAATTCGTCATCACGTATGGGAGAGTCGGTTTGAATACACCCTATGACATCGACAGCTTCCATTGAGTTGAATCCTAAATCTTCCAAATTTCAAAAAGTCTGCTGATTTTTATCTTTATTCATTATAAATGAGTTAATAAACAATATTATTCAGGATAATTTTAATAAAATACAGAATTTAAATAAATTTCGACATAAATTGAATGACAGAAACAACCTATGAGCACCCAAGTAATCTATCATAAATATTAAGTTACTCTGTGGACTCCGCCACGAACTTCTCTCGGCAATCGAGTTAGTATATACGCACGCACTAATTATCACCCTTCGCCTTGACCAATCAGCACAGTTCATTTGAGAAACAGTATTTAAAATAGAATACTTGGTGTAAAATTTTTGTATCCCGCACAATAGGGAATCAATCTAATTGAAATGTAGTACTCAAATGACTGGCCATATTATGGCGGAGTTTACACAGAGGAAAGCTGCATTAAGCAAGATTGTTCCTTCCTCTCTCTCTCTCTCTCTCTTCCCTCCCTCTTTCTTTATATATATATATATATATATATATATATATATTTGTCTTATATTTATATTTATTACTTAGTTTTAAATATTAAGATTTATGGAAATTTAGACTATGATTAATGATTATATTTAAATATATTATTTCAAACTGAAAAAATATCATATAAAAGTGTAACAAATATATTTAAAATACCTCTGATGAAATGTCATAAAGGTTATTATTAGTTTCTTTAGAATTTTTTTTCCTTACATCATATTCTCTTAAATATACATCCTAAATATAACGCTTCTACACAATATCTTTAGCTTTTTTTTAAACAACAATACTCTTTTTTTTATCAAAGAAGTTCTCAGTCAAATTATGGCTTTATTAAATACTTACGTCACAGAATTTCAAATTTCTGACTGCAATTCAACAGTTTTAAGATATTTTATCTACATAAAAATTTTACTTTTAAAAAAAGTTAATAAGTAATGTCATGAAAAAAATTATATGATATAAACATTTTCAAGCATTCAGATAAATACTTTCAATGAATAAGGTAAAATAATCTAGGTTAACCGAATTGAAATAAAATATTATATTCAGGATGATTAAACTTCAATAGACGCTTGTGAATACCTTTGATAGAATCGCCATCGCAATTGTAAGAACTGGTGTTACAGAAAGAATAACCAAAGCAAACTTCCATCCGTACCATATACCACAACCAACGCAAAGAACTGTAGATGACAAGAAACTCGTACAGATGCCAACCTTCTCCCCAATGCCATCTTGAATTTTCATCAAATCTCTATAAAAAAAAGAATGCATTATTTAGTGAAATAATTTTCAATGACACAACGTTTAAAATTTCTAAAAGTAAAACTTCGTGTAATATACTAAATTTTATTCAAAGTTATTTATATTTCATTATTTATATTTACACAACTACAAAGCATTGAAAAAGATTGTTCCCTTTAAAAAAAATTATAATATAGAAAATTAATTGCATAAAAAGTACAACTTTGATATACGTTTGTTGTGAGGAATTACACAGATAAAAAAACATTTATCAACAATGAACAAATAAAACTAATTATACACAAGATATAATTACAGGTTATCACATCATGAGAATAGTTAAAAGTGCACAGATTCTTTATTTATACCTTTTTAAGAAAATGTATCTATAGTTTATATATTATATATATATCTGTAAATGCTATTTACATATATTAAAATGTACAAAAAAAATTGAGGAGGAAAAAAAGGCATTAAATTTGTTTAAAGAACAAAAGAAAATTATATTTTTTTCAATTCCTTCACTAATAAAGTTCTGATGACTTGCTACACAAATATTTTTAATGACGATTTGTTGTTACAATTTTGGAACTCAATAAATTCTCGAAATAAACCATCAGAAATAGCTTTGTAAATAGCAGCCTTCATCGGTACGTTCTTCTCTAAGATTTATAGAACAGTTTTGAGAAGTTTTTGTTTCATCTTATAAAACATTTTTTCATTCTCAAAAGGATTAGATAACTTTAATATGTGAACATTTTTCAAATACACGAGAATAATTTCCTATACATTTATGAGATTCCAATTCGTAATCTAAGAAAAAGTAAAATAAATATATTGGATTCGAAACTATAAATTTTTTTTTAGTTATTTAATGCCAATCATGAAATAATTCTTGTTAACGTCAGATAGTCACTCTGTAATAACTGTTTTAAGCAGATAAAGGCTTCTAAAACTGAAAAAAGTAAGAAATTCCATTTTAAAAATTTTTTTGATAGAAAAAAAAACTATTCAATAATTTATAGCTCATAGCAACTTTAAAAGCTACTTGAACAAATTTAATTTAGTTCCGTCACCTTCCTGTGATTGTGATATTGGTGGCGAGGAAAATGAAGGCATGTGCTCCTTTAGTGTTCCAAGTTTGATAGACAACGAAACACCCTAAGACTGGCTTTCAAGGGACAACATAAACTGGCCTCCTAATCTTCACCAACTTCTTTCCACCAGAAGTGCTTTTAAATAGTTCTGTGCATTTCTTGTAAATATTTGTAATCCTAATGTGTAGTTATTGTGTGATTAATACTTACTTCTCTGTGAGCCCCGCGTGATACTTTGTGGTGCACGGGGATTTTATTATTGTTTTCAATAAAAAAAATTACAGCACTATTTAATGTAGTACATCTATCTCTGTAGATAAAGATCAATTAAATTAACTGAAATAAACAGCAATATTTTAAAAACTGTATATTTGCATATCCAAGCAGATATTGAAAATTCAGCCATAACAGGAATAAAATTCAGTACTATATGATATATTTTCTAACGAAACAGAAACTATTATAATTATTTTACATGTTTTCTGAAAGATATTTTTTTAAAAGAATTTTTGTGTCAAAAATACTTAAATAAAATTTTTGAACTATTTTGATTATTTAGAGAAATTTATATAGATACATAATAACAATGTATAAGTTATAGTTTCAAGAAATTGTGATTATTACTTGATATTAAAAGTATTTGAAATTATTTCATTTGTGTTTAACTGATCTCTCCCCAATTGAAATTTATACTAACATCTTTATTCTAAAGTGAAAGTTTGAGTCATAAAATTTGATAACTATATTAAAAAAAAGTGTTTTGCTTTAAAATAAAAACATTATTTAATAATTATCTTAAAAGTTTAAAGACAAAAGGAATTAATCAGTTAATTTTTCAAAAATACATCATGCTTTTTTTAAAAAACCAAGCTCGAGCATTCTATAAAGCAATTTTTATATACCTTAATATTTTTGTTGTTTTGTCGTGTCCTTCCCACAGGGAAGAATGAAATTGCCATTGCCTGTGAGACAGTTGAGACTTCTTAACAATAGATGGCGACACCATCTATCTCCACCTCCACAATTTTGGCATGGAACTAAAGGGATGGAGATATTCTCCAGCCCCCCTGCACTCTGTGGTTTCTGCTGCGACCGCCCATAAGACTTTCGGACCCACTAATTTAATCGAGCACGTACTCGTCTATACTCGGTGGTATTTAGTGGCATCGAACCAAGCCCTCCGGTCTGGAGTCCGATGCTCTAACCACTAGGGTACCCACGGCCCTACATATACTTTTATGCAATAAATATTCGATCAGGAGAATGTAATTTTTTGGAAAAGAACTCGAAAAATAATGTAAAAAACTATAATGGTACCTTGCAAAAGAGACCATTTAAAAAAAAAAATCATTTCCATTACACTATCATAAATATTTACTTTTTCTTGGTCTTTTATGAAAACAGATGCTAAATAAGAATTACCTGTCACTTATCAAAAATGCGTGGGACAGCTTCTATTTTCTTCGAATAAATAAAGCACTGATAAAATCAAATATATGTCATTAGAAGTATCACGAATTTACTTTACGTGTCAAGATTTTTTTCAAAGATATTGATTAAGAAGTGAACCTAATGCTAAAAAAATTTTTTTTCTAATGTAATAAAAATGAAAAACATTTTACCTTTTAAGAAGTCTTTAAAAAATAGAATGAACTATTATATATATATATATATATATATATATTATTTGTTTTAATTACTTTTATAAATATGGATGAACCTCAAAAATATTAACTTTTTTTAAAGAATCTAACTTTAGTTGTTTCATATGAATTAAAATACAATAATGAAACAATAGCCAATGAATTTCACCCTGCCAAAATGATAATTCTATAAAAAAAGTTCTTAAATTTTACATTAGAATGAAAAATAACAGTTTTAGCACTTTTATATGTTTTACATCTAAATATGGTGAAAGTATAGAATTCTACAGCAAATATAGATATCTGGAAATGCTCTTTTTGTCCCACAAAAAGCCAGGCTCACTATGCATCATTAGTTTCTATATGCCTTAGAAATATGTATATCCTGAAAACTAATCGTGCGAAAGTTTTAAGCACTTTTTTTAGTATTTGCATACATTTGCTCCATTGATTCATAATGTTGGTTCTTATACAACTGCCGTTTTGGATATTTCGTGACAAGAAACTATAATTGGCTGTCACAAAACATATTTACGTTCTTCTATCTACTTTATCAGGGTATTCTAACCTCTAGAATTCAAATTCATTATGGTAACTATTACTTAGTTTTTTTTACATTAATAAAATTTAGCTTAAGGCAAGTTTAAAAAAATTTAATTTCATAAGTTTAAAAGTTATGTTACTTACCCAGTAATGCGACTTGCGAAATCTCCTGTTTCATTTGTGTCATACCATCCTATGTCTTGCTTAAGTACAGAGGACATAAATAAACAACGGATTTTAAATGCTTGATTGGCCGCAGCTAAACTAAAGAAACTCACCATTATATAATTACATACGAGAAATATGAGTCCAAGTGACATGTTTAGAATGCACAGGTAGGAAGTTTCATCTAGAAATTCTTCTGTTGTCCTAAGAAGAGAAAATACATTATAACATTACATATAGAAACCGATATTTGAATATTTTAAATAAAAATTTCCATGCTATTCCTGAAAAATCAACTATAATCTATTTTTGTTACAATTTATGACAAACAATATAAAATCGCGAAACATTCTGTTCCATAAGAAAGATTAATTATTATGTCAGTGTCAAATATAATTTTTAAGTAAAAAATTCTCTTTCATCGTTAAAATTTAGATTATTATTCATTGAACTATACATAGTTTAATGTGAAAGTACTTTTATTAATAAAACTGGAAACACATCAAATAATTTTTAAAATAAACAAAAGTTGATTAGCACATGCACTGTCAAATTAAATAACATAGTATTAGTTATAGAGTATGGTGATTTATTTACGCTAAAAATGCTTGGATTTCATGTATTTCAGTAATTTGCATCTGTATGAATAATAAGAGCCTTTAAAGTATACACAAATACAAAAAAATACTAAAACCAAATGTATTGCTTATATCAAATCTCGTATAACTGAATCAAGTACCAATATAACGTTCAAAATACTATAGTTTAAGATAAATGCCATATATATATATACAAGGGGTGATCAAAACGAAAAGGTACGAAACGACACGGTGGGTACAAATATAGACTTTATTCAAAATATACACCATAGGCCTGAGCACAACGATCCCACTGATGAACAAGCCGCAGGATTCCTTGTTCCCAGAATTCCTGTGGCTGTGACGAGACCCAGTCCTTCACAGTGTCCTTGAGTACGTCGTCCGAGTTGAAGCGCTTTCCTTTCAGGTGTTTCTTCAGTGGACCAAACACATGGAAATCGCAGGGTGACATGTCCGGACTGTAGGACGGATGGTCCAACGTCTCCCATTGGAACTTGTCCAGTTCCATTTGTGTGACTCTGGAGACGTGTGGACGCGCGTTATCATGGAGCAGAACCACACCCTCCGTGAGCAGCCCCGGTCTTTTGTTCTTGATGGACCTGCGTAGGCGTCGGAGTGTCTCACAGTACACATCGGAGTTAATGCTTTTTCTGTGCTCGAGTAATTCTGTGCTCGCATCATTTGGACGCCGCTTTTTATAAGAGCCTTTGCTCTCTCCTGCGCATGCGGGCACCCGCGCATGATCCGATCCCAGTCAGAGTCTCCAATGGCATCCCGAGATGTCTCGCTACATTCTCCCTTGGCGGAATATGCAAATATTTAACTGTTTCATTTTTATGTCGTTTTCGTACCTTTTCATTTGATCACCCTTGTATATATATATATTAGTGGAGATGTGTCCTCGGGTAACTGAACGCGTCAGCAATTAATTTATTTTATTTTTGAGAGTTTTTTTTCCCTTTGAATGTATTATTAGAGTATGTATTGTATTTAGATAGATATTGTAAAAATTTATAAATTTTAATACAATCAACTAGATGTTGTTACCATTTAAATATATTTTAAAAGTGTCATCTCGTCACGGTACCAGGACGATGTAAAAGTTCATTGTTGTAAAAGAATAAATTATTATTGTTTGAAAGCATTACATAGAGTAGTATGTATAAAAAGGATTATTACATGAAAATTGTACATCATAGTTATTTAATAATTTAATTCTATGTTTTATTAATAAAAATGGCATAGATTTTTTTCCTAGTTAGTTTCAGCAAATAGTGGACAACCATGTGTGACATTTGCACCATTCTATTAGGTCCTTTACCCATACAAATGTTTAACGTAGATCTTATAATGCAGACATGCAGGAGACTGCACTTTAAATAGGGGTATTATAAAGTTTTAATGATTACAAAGCAATGAGATATCTCGATAAAATCTATTTTGTATACTAATTGACCGTTATAAGTACAAATTGTCCTTAATTCCAGGAAGCATTTGATTGAAATAACCCTCAGTACAGATAAAATAGTGAATACTCGCAGTATATACATATATGATTTAATTTTTTCAATTGAAAAGTTATAGCCTTCTTATGGCATTCTTGAGTGGTGGAAAAGGAATTGTAAAAAGGCCACATATCCCTTAAAGATGGTGCAAGAAGCGGAAGTCCATCACTCACAAATGATGAAGAAAACGGAGAATTTTCTTCACTTAACTATTAGACCGAAGAGCAACCATCCAAATAAGCGGTTCTTAAACTTTTGATCGCCGCGGCCCCCTTTTTACAACAACCTGGCATCGTGGACCCCCAAATTTTAAACACTCCTCCCTGACTCCCAACACATATGGCTGAGTGATTTTAAGATTTCTCTTTTATCCTAAAATTGCCTCTGCTACATATACACTTTTAACACTTCTTATCCTTTAAAGAAAACAGTAAAAATCTAATCACAGTTGACTCTCGCTAATTCAAACCTTCGATAATACGAACCTCTCACTAATTCGAAGTATATGCTCAACCCTAGAAAACTACTGATATTTCGAACTAAAAAACGATACGTTTTGGCACACTTAATATTTCAAAGTAAAATCTACGACTGACCAGACTACAAGAAGCGATAATTCGAAGTTATCTTCTACAGCTCTCGCCAATTCGAGCACTCACTATCATGTAGAGTCCTGCACCAAACAGATTGGTGCTTACATGTTTAGTGTTATATTGCCTCTGCGTCTCCTCTGTAACGTAGCTCATTTGATCAGCATCTGTTTGCTACCCCTTCTTTGTGTTTCCCTCAAGCAAAAAAACACTTTTATTGTTTTCCTTCTTCAAGGGGACAATAGACCGGCCACACTTGTTGTCAGTCGTCCATATCTTTCATTTAACACGTGATCTTGCTACACGTGTGTTCAGAAAAGATGGTCCGCTATTGTGAAGAAGAGATGCGTAGGATTGTGCATTTTGCGTCTGAGGGATATGGCGATTTATGACTCATTTGTGTGATTTATGGCATGGGCCAGACTGGACCCTGCCTTGAAGAACCAATGGTTTGGGGACAATATCTGAGGGAACCGATAACAGATTAAACAGATTTTTAAAGATAACAGGTCTTTTCCTCAATAAAGATCAATTATGTAGAGTATATCATCTTTTAATAATTGCTTTTAATACACAAATGTATTCGTTTAATACAAGATTTTAACTTCTGTATATAACGTCCTTTTTGAAAATACTTTAAAATAATTTTATACATTTGTATAATTGTTGTTTTGTTACATAGTTTCAAATTTAAATGTGTTTGAAAAAAAATTATCTTCGTGCATTTTGGGAGTTTTTTCCTGCCC
>BMAO01019979.1:0-18457 GCA_019973975.1 Trichonephila clavata | reverse complement strand
TAACAAAATATACATGCCCCCCCCTCCTGAGAGTCGATTTCCGTAAGACCCATTCTAGTACGAGAGCTAGCAACGTCAGAAAAACAAGAATTTTAGAAAAGCTGATTCTTTAATATATCTTTCTCTGCGTCCTTCCGAACAGCGTGCGGGCTATCTGGCTGCCAGTAAACGTTGCGTTTATTAATGCGCATCATACATTTACAGGAAAAAATATTGATTTTTTAAATTATTTTAGAAAGAAATCTTTCTTTTTTACTAAATTTAAAATGTTATTAACAACATGAATTTATTAATGCCAGACATTTTTGGTGTTGAAAATAATGTGCCAGATGCCATTTTTTATTAAAAAAAATAATTAATTTCAAACCATTTTAGAATGTCTGTAACTTTAATATTACTTTATTTACACATAAATAAGTACAAATTTAATTTGCCAGACATTAATTCGGTTGCGTTCTTAATAGCCAGGCCGATTTATTGGTGTAGTATACCGCGGTGTTATGAGAGAGACAATGACAAAGTAGGTAGGCGGAAGACAGACAGGATTACTTTACACTATTTAAAGTATTCGAAAAACTTTATTTTTATGTCTTCGATTATGAGTATAATAAAAAATTAATATTTAAATTATTTAAATAATAATAAATAGTTGATTAAGAGGGTTCACCCATGTGACGTCCTGTTTTTTAAGTATTCTTAGAGAATATTTTTTTTTGACGACCAGTAAAAAGATAGAACTTTAAATTTTTCATCATTTATTTATATGTATTTTAAGAGTATGTATATACATGTTTAGCTAAAAATATCCAATAGAACGTGAGTTATAGCACTCTGAACACACCCTCCTCGAAAAAATGAACACTCACTTCCTCCACGATTCCGGCTGATTGACTTATTTTAAATACAAAAAAAAACTAACGGCGTTTTAATTTATAAGCTTAAATGCACAGAATGGACTATACTCAATTGAAAATATCAAAAATTGGATTTTTGGTAGAACTCTGAAGAAAAAGTTTCGAGTTTCATGGGTTTTTTTTGTTATGTTTTTTTTATAAAAAATAGAAATATTTTGAATTTTGGAATGATCGTAGTCCATTTGGTACCTATATATGTGCTGAGTCTACCCTATAAATTTGAAGTTTTTCGGTCAAATCGTTCTTGAGATATGATGGAGGAAAATTTGAAAAACACAGTTTTGAGAAAAACGGGTTTAAAGTTTCAAGTCCGATTAAAACACAATGAAAATTTTAACTTAGTGCTAGGAACAGCTGCTTTTATAACACCTGCTTCTTTATAATGACTTCGAAATTAAAAAAAAATTACTTTACCACCCTATTGTAGACATGTTAAGAAAGAAATTTTTGAAGAAATTTTTTTTTCGATTTCTTGAACCCATCGCATGGGTGGATCCCCTTAAATATTTCGTCAGCCTGGGGTGACTCAGTAATCACTCCTGGGTTAACTCACTGATTTTAAAATTTGCCCTAACCTACGCCTCTCCTTTATGTGGACAAGCAGCAAGGACTCAGAGAATATAATTCTTTTTAGGAGTCCAAAATGTATGTTAGATAAATTTTTAATGTCTGCTGATTTATGAGGAATACAGACCAAAGAGCTTTGAGTAAATTTCCTACTATTAGTCAACTGATCAGGAGAAATGAAAAAAAAAATCTTCAATTAAACAAAGGAAACAAAAAAGAAAATATCGTTTTTTAAATATCATATAAATTTTATTGTAATTGAATAAAATGATTTTATAAAAGATAGAGAAAAAATTGCCATTGATACAATAACAAAATTCTCATTACTATTTATACATATTATGTTTAGGTAATCAGAATCTATTTTTCCCTGAAATATGTGTTTTCATTCCGTAATAGTGTCACAAAAAACTGATGCATCTCCATAGTCGTCGTCATCATCACTGCTCCCATTATTATCAATATTACAATCATCATTATCATCATCTTGCGTTTTGTTTTGGTTTTCTAGTAGTGTTGGTTCTAGTGCAAAAAAAAAATTCATTATTAGGTTATCATGGTCTAAATAATAATTTACTCTTTTGATTTATTATACTATAAATAATACTTTACTTTTTATGATAATGTCAGCCACTGATGATGGAAACTGCTCCCCAGCAAACCAAACGAAATCATATTTATCATCATTGATGATACACCCGGAAGCTAAAAGCGATAAAGATGATGGATTTTTTAAATGAGCATTTCTCCAAAACTTTGTCACATACCGCACTCGCAATAAATGCTGATATAATTCAGCTTTACATGGTGGTAAGCTGGATGAATTGAAACTTCGACATTTCTTTTCGAAATTATCATCGGGTTTTTTTTTATTGATACGCTTTCGAAAATAGATACAAGCGGACATCATTAATATTTGAAGAGTTAGCCACCCCATACATGTGACATATAAATTTTTCCAATGTGGCAAATGTACGTTCAAGTTTATCTTCATTGTCAGTTATAATCTCTTGACATGCTAACTGATACTCGACAGATTTTTCGAGCAGTTTGAAGGGTCTTAGTTTACCTTTCCGAAAAAATGCTGGGGTATAATCGCACCCTGTTATTGCGTGGAAACATGGTAGAGCTTTCGATAAAGAAATACCAAGACCTTGGTATAAATCATTGATGCTTATAAGACGTTCATGGTTTCCTACGCCCCATTGGATCCAAAGCTGCAAAGATGCATTCAGATGATCCATATTCCAAGAAGTATAATCAGAATATCGGAGTCTGAGCAGCGTACAACAATTTGAGCGTCAACGCTTATCTGGCAAATATGATATATAATTCGAGTATCAGCTTCTTCATGTTCTTCACATGATAAGATTCTTCAGTATTTCTAATAACTTGGTTATTTACAACACGATACGAATAGCACTTATCGGCTTAGATAAATAGTTTTATTCCCAATAAAAGGAAACATGTTATCGTTAGCCCAATTATCAATCAAAAATTTTACGAGAGCTTCCTTGAACTAAGTATTTTTGAGTTCGCCAGCAAAATTATGAGGCCGAATTTGATTAGGTCCAATGGAAATTGTACTGGTTGTTTCATTGCGACGTAAACGCTCGCAATCTTTTATGGAAGGTGTGAAATACCGATCAAACACAACGTCAATGCGAGATGATTTAAACTGTGAAATCATTCTAAGGAATTTTTTTGATATGCCATCGAAAGTTTGAGGTACATCTTTCATGAGGTGTAGCATGAAGAAACCGTCTAAAATGCTAATATAAAAAAAAAGGATTGCTGATTGGCCTTGCTAACTTTTTTCTCGAAAACATTAATTAATTGTGCTTTATTTATTTTACAAATACTACCATCTGCATGACATATCGATGTTGGTATCGGCGTTAGTGGAAATCCCAGTACTTTTTCAATATCGACTTTGTTGGTCATAGATATACCTAAGAGTCGACCAAAGAGATCTCGTTGCATTCTTAGCTCAATAATTTTGTTACCAAGAGTTATTTTTTTCTTCTTTGGTGCACCAGCAAAATTAAGCACTTGATTTTTTTTTATTGGCTTATCAAATATGTCCTGATCTTCAGCACATTCAGTAATAAACTGTTTCCGTAAATCTTCGCCATTTTTCTCAATGTTCAGCAAAAGGGGGGTTCGCTACATTTTGAGGTACAGGCTTGGCAGTTCAAATGTTATATATATATATATTATAAACTATCTTTGTCTAAACTCTCTTTCATCAAATGGATTAAAATCTTCTCAAAAATTTCAATGAAATCAGCGATTTGTTTGCCATAAATTTTGATTCGATTTGGTTGCAAATCCGCAGACACGTCTTGTAATTGCTTCAATCCACAAACATCGAGAACGTGGGAGATTATAGCTAATATAATGCTGTGACTTTTGGTCCAGCGTTGACGGGCAGCTATGGAATTAGTAAAATGTGCAACACCACTGAGACGTCTAGCCGCTTCGGCATTGATAGTCTGCTCCAGTTTAAGATCAATTGGTATCCTCGAGAATGGTTTGTCGGTTCTTTTTATTCCAAAATATCCATTCATGAAATCATTTTTTAGTCCAGGATGTGTTTCATCTACTTTATTTAAATTGTCTAAATATTTAACACACCATCGAGCATAATTCGGTTGATTTACTGCGAAAAATAAATTGGTTATTTTTGGAATAACATATTTGAACATTTCAAAATCTCCCATGCGTATGCTTCTTGACAGGGTAATATAATAGTTTACGAGCTGGATGTAAATCAAATAGAATTGAGCCGTTTTGCCATGCTCACCTTGTCTTGTTTCTTCTACGAATTTTTGATATGCAGATAATACTCTCGATAATACATTATTAGGTAATTCTATTGTCATAGATGAATGAGAATCTATAACTTCCTGATAATGAAGGAGATCGTCCATAACTTGTTCCTTCAGGAAATTGTATTCAGTATTGTCCATCTTCAAAAATTGATTAAAATGTAACATTTGCAAGCCAAGAGCCATCAACGGGTGCAGACGTTTGCAACGATTAGAATGTTTACCTTCAATTATACCGTTCACTGATCCAGAAGCAATAATATTACTCTCAATCATCATATGAGATAGACCACACTCATTTATAAAAACTCCTATGGCTTTAAAGAAAGCCATCATTAAATGGAATGAACCAAGATGGATGAAAAGATTATTGAATTGTGGCTTTGAGACGTTGATTGGATTTTATATGCTATTTTAGCTATCGCCAGGTCATAAGTAACTTGCACGTATGTTTGATTACATTCCTTTCCAACAATTTGGGCCTGCTCCATTGTATGTTTAACTACCTCTACATTTGTTGGTGAAAAATTAATAGGTGTAAGATAAGATACTTTTTGTTTGGGACTAGTATCTTTAATGATTTTAGAATTAAAACCTGTCCACATTGGAGTGTTTGGCACATGCAAGAAGTGTGAAAGTAAATATAACAGATCTATTGTTTCTATCAAAGGTAAGTTTGCAGGCAGAGTTGGTTCATTGTCTTCAGCTGGTGTTAAATTTTCTAACATTTGCAATCGATGACTAAACGACGGTAGTTCTGGAGTTTCCTCGTTAAAAGTCCGTCTTCTTTTTGTTGGTGGTAGCGGTATATCAAGATTTCCACTTATATTACTTGAATTTAATTCAATATTATAATCATCACTTACATTTTGGTAAATTATTCCTACGGTGTCATGTAAAGTGTCCTTTCCAGTTAAAGTATCAACGTATCTATCAAAATTATCGAATGCTACACCTGTGCATAATGACGGACTCTGAATGATGTCAGGAGGGCAAATTTGAGAACGGTTTACAGATGAGATCGTAGCTTCAGTTTCCAGTTCTTCCAGCGTATTGTAGTTACAACAATGTCCAAGTCGATTTAAAATATTAATTATTTTTCGACTACTTGCAAGACTTTTCACGGTCATACCCAGAGTTATGTGCTTTGATGGCTTAACAATACCATTACTTACACAATAAATAGCATCAGAAGCCAATGAGTTGCTTAATCTATGACAATTGACTCCATCTCTGAGACGAATATCTTTACCTCCAATTAATGCTTTGAAAAAGCGATCTAGTTTTTCTGGAATGGTACACTCACCATTAATCAAATCTTCCATCTTCATTACGGCAGGTAATGTTGTTTTATCCATTTTTAAAATAGTACTTCGTAGAATGAGCGCAACTTTATCAATAAGATCATCCTCTTCAAGTGTTTTCAGATCTTCTTGTTCCAATAGGTTACTATTTTTATGCATAATAACTTTTCTTTTCTTTTCCATTACAATCTTAATTTGCTTGAATTGTTTTACTATTTTTTTTCAAGATGATGATTTGTCATTAAACTTACATCTGCTTGCGGTTGATGTATTAACTCTTCTTGTAATTCGCTATTATATATGTCACAAAGGGAAGCTAATAACAAATAATTTCTTTTTTTAACTACATCTTCTTCAATAATTGACACAATTTTATCAAAAATATTCTTATGAATATCTCGTACACTATGCCAGGAAGTGCATGCAGTATCAGCAGTAATTTTTTTGTAGTCATTGAAATATCCCACTTCACATGAATGGTGATAAAAAATTGGAGCATTTGAGTTTTTTAGATTATTAATTGTATGTAATAACTCTTGATTTTGGAATTTTGTAACCCATTCTGTTATTTTGTCATATACTTTGGCATCATTGGAAGAATGTAAACTTTGTTGTTTACCTTTAATTTGCTTTCGATCTTTTCCACAGAAAAAGCAAATTCTTTTGTTATCAACACTTATGTTTCTTGATTCGCTATCTTCACTCACACTCACATCAATTAGAGCAATTGGTAACAGCGCAGTAGAATTTGATGTGCTAGGAATGTCTTCTGCTAAACTTGAGCTCCCATAATCAAATACGACTGTTTCACTCACACCTACTCGAGAATTTGGCAATAACATTGTAGAACTAGAAGCACTAGGAAGGTCTGTAATTGATAAATTGGAAGTTTCAACGCTATGAAACACTGTCGCACGTTCAGCCACTGGAGTATCTGGCAATAACGGCATAGAACTCGATGAAATAGGAAGATTTGTTAATGAAATAGAATTATTGTCACATATATTACGATATTTAGCCATTAAGGCTGTAAAAGAACTGTAACATCGTCTGTGATATCCATCAGTAGTATTAATTTCCCCCGGTAACTTAATGTTGTTATATTTTAAGTTAAAATTAACACGTACACATAAAACTTCTTTACATTTTTCAATTTTTCTTCTACAAAAGTTATTATTTTTTCATTTTGGCCATTGCAAAACACATTTCATTTTATTAGCCATTATGATGCTCTCACGAAGATTAAAATAATCACACAGTTAGACTATATACCTATTCCAGATTTGGTGACTAATTCCATATAGCATTTCCAGATTTGGCGACGAAAATATTAATTTACAAACCTATAAAAGCGAAATCGTTGCGTCGGAGATATCTTACCATAATATAAAAAATTGTCTAGTTTCTCTGAAAATGGAAATTAAAAAAAAAGACACGTGCATGTGAAAAAAATATATTTATGTTCTAACCCAGCGTTTCTGAATCTGTGGAGTGTGCCTATTGGGAAGGGGGGGGGGGCATCATAACCCTACGTGGGAGGCGCGAGCACATCGAAAAGTCCAAAATAAAATATTTAAAATAATTACTAATTTAAAGAAGCAGGTGTTATGAGAAAGCAGCTGCTCCTAGCGCTAAGCTAAAAATTTTATTGTGTTTTAATCACACTTGAAACTCTTTAAACACGTTTTTCTCAAAACTGTGTTTTTCAAACTTTCCTCCGTCATATCTCAAGAACGGTTTGACCGAAAAACTTCAAATTTATAGGGTAGACTCAGCACATATATAGGTACCAAATGGACTACGATCATTTCAAAATTCAAAATATTTCTATTTTTTAAAATAAAAACATAACAAAAAACCCCATGAAATTCGAAACTTTTTCTTCAGAGTTCTACCAAAAATCCAATTTTTGATATTTTCAATTGAGTATAGTCCATTCTGTGCCTTTAAGCTTATAGATTAAAACGCCGTTAGTTTTTTTTATTTAAAATAAGTCAATCAGCCGAAATCGTGGAGGAAGTGAGTGTTCATTTTTTCGAGGAGGGTGTGTTCAGAGTGCTATAACTCACGTTCTATTGGATATTTTTAGCTAAACATGTATATACATACTCTTAAAATACATATAAACAAATGATGAAAAATTTAAAGTTCTATCTTTTTACTGGTCGTGAAAAAAAAATATTCTCTAAGAATGTTTAAAAAACAGGACGTCACATGGGTGAACCCCCTTGATCAACGATTTATTATTATTTAAATAATTTAAATACTAATTTTTTATTATATTCATCATCGAAGACATAAAAATAAAGTTTTTCGAATACTTTAAATAGTGTAAAGTAATCCTGTCTGTCTTCCGCCTACCTACTTTGTCATTGTCTCTCTCATAACACCGCGGTATACTGCACCAATAAATTGGACTGGCTATTAAGAACGCAACCGAATTAATGTCTGGCAAATTAAATTTGTACTTATTAATGTATAAATAAAGTAATATTAAAGTTACAGACATTCTAAAATGGTTTGAAATTAATTATTTTTTTAAATAAAAAATGGCATCTGGCACATTATTTTCAACACCAAAAATGTCTGGCATTAATAAATTCATGTTGTTAATAACATTTTAAATTTAGTAAAAAAGAAAGATTTCTTTCTAAAATAATTTAAAAAATCAATATTTTTTCCTGTAAATGTATGATGCGCATTAATAAACGCAACGTTTACTGTCAGCCAGATAGCCCGCACGCTGTTCGGAAGGACGTAGAGAAAGATATATTAAAGAATCAGCTTTTCTAAAATTCTCTCTCGAAAACGTTGCTAGCTCTTAGACTATATATAGTTAACATTTTCAATCGATAGTAAAATACTTTCTATTCATCCTGCAAAGTAGGAATTGACTAAAAAAAATTTATATATATTTCTTGTTTTTAAGATATATAGTACTAAATTTATGTGACTATGACTTCACATGATAATGATAATCAGGTTTTTCTAGCCAATCAGTTCAAAAACTCATGTGACGTCATAGTCATACGATAAAAGAAATCGTATATTTCCAGCTAATTAGTTCATGCGCTTCGTTGCAGCCAACTTTTACTCTTTACAGAAACTTTCTCTTAAAAAGTACACATTTGTCAACAACAATAACGTACATAGGTACACAAAATGCATCTTATTTAAGAGTATATTCATTAAATTAGATTTTTTGTTTCTAAATTTAAAAATCTTTTTGGTGAAATATTTATTTATAACATTTGAACATCTTCACCCAATTATGAAATTTGAAATTTTATCGAAGATTTATAGCAGTACAAGTTAGTTTAATGTCTGTTTAGAATTCAGTGGAGAAAACATGTTTGTCTTTATCATGTGGTCATCATGAATTAAGCCCATTGAACCAGAAATAGGTTCCAGGAAATATTGTGCTTTGCGTAGCTTTATGAATAACTAACGTAGTTTTTCGACAGTTATAAGTTGTGATGCAAAGAAAGTTGTAATCATCGGGACTCAGTAATATCAGGGCAAAAGTTGTACGCGATTAAATTGACAGTAAACGGTCAAAAAATGAAATCAAAATTTTTTTAGCTTTAATTATATTTTATATAGTTTATTATAGCATCTCAATAAAATTTGTAAGATCAAAATTAATAAAAAAACCCCAGAGTTATGGTAACTTTTGTGTTTTATTTTTATTCACATCCCAACTGCAAATAAAAATTTTAACGGGTTTATCTCGGAGGGAAAAAATAACTAGTTTATCTTCATGTAAGATGCTGAGGCTTTTATCAATTGTGCCAAAAGTTTTGATATTTTTTTCTGTTAATACATGTAATGAAAGTTGGTATGCATTTTTGAATCAAAGCAATAATTTTTAAAAAAAATAATTGAATTTATAATTTATACCAATTTTAAGGAATTTTCAAGAAGCATTCATAAAAAAGTATTTTATGAATATCAATCAGTTATGACAAAATCTATACCAACTTTTGGTATACACAGTTTGACGTACTTGTAAATCAAATTTCATATGTGTACATCAAATATTGTAGGAAGAGTAACATTTAAAAATAACCACATGAATTTTTAATTTTTCTTAAGAAAATTAAAGGGTTAACTTTTGTGGCATTTTATGCACAAAAATTGTTTTATATAATATATAAACATAGGAAGCAAATAAAAAAAGTTGTGAAAGCTGTTAAATCTCAACTTTTTTTTTATAAATAAGACTATGCCCCCTTAAGAACATTTTACCGTGGGAAATATTGCCAGATACGGAAGAGTGGGTCCCTTTATCTTGAAAATTTTCTCAAGACATTGCGTAATAGGTAAATAGTAAGTTGATTCCGAAAAAAAAATTCAATCAAGGGACAACTGCTATGGATAATAGTGTGGATGATCTGTTACCGTTGGTTAGCTAGCATTGCAACCCGTGGAAAGAGCACCAAGAGATAATTCGGTAATTTGACTGTAGTGCACAGAAAAATGTTTGGAGCTCCCCCTCCCCCCCATCTCATTCAGAATCATCTACTTGTTATGGAGTACTTAAATCGTCGTCCCTCAAAAGCATGTCTGACAAGGCAAATATTAGCACATGGGCTCAAAATAAATGGGCAGAAAAATGTGCCACTGGATCCTAGACACGTGGAAAAATATTGCTTGTTAGTATATACCAGTGGTCTTCAAATTGGGTTCCACAAGGCATACCCAGTGGTTCTATGAGTCACAATAAAATCAAAAAGAAACTTATAAATCTGTATACAAAATGGATTCATGTTCTCTATGAAGTTTGTATAATTATAAGTACCTAAAGCTCATCCTATTAATTAAAATTTAAAATTTTATTTGTATGTAATAGATTTTTTTGCTTATAGCTTTATTTATATGTAATAACTTTGTTTTTTAAACTTTTATTATTATAATATAATAAAAAATATTAAAAGTTTTATTTATGTATATATATTTCCTGCTAGATTGTGAATATTCTATTTTTTTTATACTCGTTAGTTAGCACAATGTCTTTCAAAACTAAATAGTTTTCTAATAGAAAATATACCTTTTTGCATTTGTGGAAAAAGAAACACTTATAATGAAGTAGTAGTAACAACTTATCAACAGATTCGATGTTAATATATAAATTTAAGCAAGAACAGCTCCTAAATTTTAGGTTACAAATTCATGCAAAATGCACACAATACTTCTCACACAGCTATAAATATTTTAATGACATTCAGAACATTATACGTAACGAAAATGTATTTCTTAACATAGTGGCTACAAAAACATAGCATAAAAACAAATTAAACTCGGAATATAAAATGCAAATGTATTTAATCTAAAATAAACTAAAACTGACAATTTGTGTGAAAAAAAGCAAGCACATATCCCAGTTACTAAATATAATGCATGAGTAGGTAACACTTGGATTACAAATTAATACTATAAAAAAGTTATATTAAAAAATCAGATTAGAATTTTTTAATAATAAATGCAATACTCTTTTTTTTTTTTAAAATTGTTTTTACATAAAGTATCTATAACATGTTAATCTAACTTTAAATATTATTTTGAGATATATTCTGCTAAGTATGTGTATGGAATGGGGTTCCATGAAAACACCTTCAAGTTCTAGAGGTTCCGTATAAGTTGTAAATGTGTTTGAAGATAACTCGTATATATACTCATGACGTGAGAGGAGAACAACGCGAAACCTATAAGACGATTAATCTATCTCGCTAGTAATATATATACATGTGTGTGTGCTCTTCTAAATAATAGAATTCTCTTTTGAGTATTGTTTATATGGGGGGAATGATTTATTAATATGAAGGACTACTCGTGCGTGAGATATTGATCCTTACAAGCTCAGGTTACCGTGATATCCCTGACGACCACTCGCTCTCCTTTTTGAATTTTTAGCATCTCCAGAAAACAGCCTCTTTCAACAAGAAAAAAAAATACCGAGTCAATGTATCAAAATTGTATCTATATCGATCTCGTTCTGATGTTACAATGTTCACGGTACGTTGAAAACTACACGACTGTCTTATTTTCGAAGACTTTTGAAATATGGATATTCTGAATAAGCAAAACGGCAAACCCCAGAAAAATTTAGATCCCTCTTAATTTGAATAAAGTATAGAAAGTAATCAATTTTGATTTTACTATTAAATAAAAAAATGTACGCAAACGTTATACGTTTTCTTACGTTCTTCCTTCCTACACTCTTTCAATAGTTCTGATGCTACCCTCCGTCGCTGATAACATGTACGGGGTGGGACATTTGCTTGCTTTCATAGTCAAAAACTAGATATGTGATTAGATGTTCTAATAAATTTAATTTTTTACCTCTACCCTTTTCGCAATTTATACTTAACTTCGTGGATGCCTTCATGGCGTTGTAATTTCTTGAAACGTAAATTATTATTTTAATGTAACGTAAGCAATAAGCAACATATTTCGTATACCAAAGAATAGAATTTAGTTTTCATGCCCTAATTACACATGACAATCCTTTACGGAGTAAAGAATTTCCGTTGTAAGGTTGCTGTATTGATAAACTCGGCAAAAATTTTCAAGAAATCCGTTTCATGCAAAAATTTTAAGTGGAAAAAGTCGTTTGTCAAAAAATATTTTAAAAAGAAATCCAAATTACGAAGGAGCAGTGTCTCGAGATAGACACGGAAGCCTCAGAACTGTCGTAAAATTCTTGATAGTTTGAATATATTTCTGTTCTTTCTTGAATTCCTGTTCCTTTGGATTCTTAATAAAATGCTTAATTTTTGCATATGAGTATTTTTAATCTAATACGAATAATGAAAGAAATTTGTCATTGTTATAAAATATTTTTGAAAATTAAATTTATTATTGGTGAAACCAGGCATTTGATAAGTATCAGATTTTATTTCTTGGTAGCTGAACAATAGCCCCTCTGTGACTTATAAAGTCAACGCACGCTTTAGAATTTGGATGCAACTGAATCAATATATTTTGATGAATATTCTATGGGAATAAAATTGCGTTTAAAATGACAAGGCAGGCACGGATGGGAAACGAATTTTTTTTCTACTGGGATAAAATGCATCACACATTATGCAGAAATCTACGCAGTATTTTTTAAAGATAAATCATGATTCAATTCAATTTGCGTAGCAAATTTTTAAAATTCTGAGTAATAGCATGCATGCATGCAAAACTCTGTAGAAAATATGTGTAAACAAGTTTTTTTTTGTAAAACATTATTGTCTCAACGTGTCATTCTAAGTAAAAAATCGGGATCGATGTCGGATGCATCGTTAAAGAAGGACAGATAGCAATTAAATCCGATTGGGGGGAATGTTACATGAATTTTTATTTAATCATGTTTTACACATGCTTAATGAACTATTGATAGGTGAATATGTTATCTGGTGGGTTGGTGTTCTATCCAGGAAGTTAAATGGATTCGTGAATGCTAATGACGGCTTTAGCTAGCTTCACTGTATTCTCTGTGTAGAGATCACCATCAAATGGGTATTGTCCGATGTTCTAGGGAGATGCTAGTATTGCTAAGCAATTAAAAATATGGCTTGGAGAGAGTTCTTCGTCAGGGCAATTTCTACATTTTATAATATGTCCTTGTATTGTCTACATTTATTTTCATGCCACCTAAATGATCTGCCCTCAATCGTGTAATTGTCTTTATGATTTTTCTGTTGGAATCAATGTCGCATATTTGTTGATTCACTTTAAAGGGTTTTTCTTTAATTCAATATCGGGCATTGGCGTTTCCGTCATCGAGTTTAACATTGCTTTTGGAGTTGTTGTTTAAGTTTCTTGCCTCTTTAGCCAGTTCAGCAGCTGCTTCATTGACTTCAATTCCTACATGTGCAGGCATCCACTGCATGGTGCATGTCTTCCCCATCCGACAAATTATTTCGAGTAGTCAGTGAATTTCCTGCATGAGCCTCAAGTGTCCAAGTACAACTGCTCTAGAGAAGCCTTGGAGTGACAATATATTACCAGTCCTTTCCTTATGTTTGTGTCATTCAAGTTGATGTATTCCTTCAGGGCTTCTTGAATAGTATTCAGCTCTCAGGTAATCTATGACAGATTATTGAGGTGAGAAATTGGTGTCAGAAATTTTATCATACTGCAACCAAGTGTACAGATTATTCGATTAGTGCCCTTAAATACCCGAAAGAAATTAAAAAATAAATGAACTTGCGCTGTATTTTATGAGGCGGTCCTTTTAAAAACCAAGGCTCCCTGTTGTTGTTTCAAATCCAAGACAGTATATCTTTGTTGCACCACCTCCATGAAACTAAAGATATGACGACAATGAGAAAGTAGTGGCTTCAATTGATCTGAAGATATGGGACACCAAAGGGAGGATTGACTTAGCCATGAGTGCCTACGTGCTTTAGCTGTCCTTCACGCCTAGGGTGACCCAACTAGAAGTTAGTACTCCAGAAGTACTTCACCCACATTCCACCAAGGTACACCCTCTAGCCACTTCATGGTAGCAAGCAGGAAGAAAGGATTTACTAATTCGAAATTGCAAAATACTTTCAGAAAATAGTTTCTCATGGATGATCTCTCAATATGTGTTTTACCATCTAAGTTCCCTCCTTTTTTTACTGTAATTGGTAAAAGGGTTTGTAAATATTCAATCAACCACAACAGTTAATTTGGAGCTCCATTCATCTGCACACATAGTTCTCGCACGCGAGAGAGAACAGAAAAATCCTCCCTCTCCATTGCTAACATCTCGTTTCATTTGCACATTTCTTTCAAAGTCCCTTCTCCATGCTGATATTTTTTAAATAGTAATAAAATATTTAAAAATCATTTTTTAATGTAATTGAATGTTCACTTTAAAAATGTTTTGCGTTTAGTATTGAGCATAAGCTTGTATAAGTTGCATTATATAATTTTTTTACGTATTATTGATATCTTCATTTTTATATCTGCAGACGTCTTAACAGAATATAATAAAATTTGAATTTTATCACTCTGGCTATTTTATGTAATTTTTGGAAAGAGAAACTTTGTGTTCAGAAACAAAAATAGAGATAATTTGATGTGTGTGTTATCTTACTTGTTCGTTCAGAAGCTTCAGGCCACTTTCCCCGTCATTTACATGGACTGAATGCATGACTTGTAAAGGTTGCTCTCCCGGATGCAGTTTAGTTACATATTTCGATGGGAAATAGCCGATCTTTCCCATACATTTGCCCTGTAATAAAAAAAATAAAATTATTTGTACAACTTTATACAAGGATCGGTAAAAACATAACGTAATTATTTAACCATAATTCAAGAATGATTCATAAATTGTTCTTTTATGTTTTTTTTCAGATGCTTAGTACAATTTGCGTTTTAATTTTGTTTTTTTAATTTATTATTTTCAATAAATTGCAGTTAGGATTATTACAGAATACTGAGGGTAGAGAGAAGATTATATATTCACTGTTGGTCACCATAAATGCAACACCAAGAAAGACAAGAGATAGCACAACAAAATTTATTTTGTTGATAACATGTTGACCAAGTATCAAATGATTAAATTTATAGACTTCTGTGATATGTGGTTCCTGTCAGAATCAGTAGCCAGAGTAGCCGCCATTGTTAGAGATCAGCGCTGCCACACGCCGCGACATGGATTCAAAGAGGCTTTGGATGTGTTCTTGGGGTACAGCAACCAAGCAGCTTCCACATGCTGCCAAAGTTGATCTGGTATGGCAGCTGGGGGTGCAATCTGGGTCAATCGTTGAGCAAACATGTACCACATATTTTCTATCGGCGAAAGATCCGGAGAGCGAGCTGGCCAGGGAAGCAATTCAATCTGGTGATTGACGAAGAACCTTTGGACAATAAGTGCCAAGTGTGGTTGCGCATTATCATGTTGAAATATGGCTGTGGTCAAGCCCTGAAGGTAAGGAAGGACAACTGGCTCCAACACCTCGGAGATGTAGCGCTGGCTGTTAAAAGTACTGGCAATGCGTACTAGAGGAGTACGAGAGTGATATCCAACACCGGTCCCATACCATAATACCCGGTGCAGGACCAGTGTGGCGGTGCATAACGCAGCTGTTCAGCATCCTCTCTCCACTGTGTCTCCAGACTCCAATCCGAACATCGTGGTGTAGCAGACAGATGCGTGACTCGTCAGTAAAGACAACTTCATTCCATTCTTCCACCCACATCCTTCTTTCATCGCACCATTGGCGGCGGAGACGTTTGTGGTTCTGCGTACAAGGTAGACCAAGCAATGGACGTCTTGCGGACAGACCACTCTGCTGTAAACGGCGTCGAATTTTACGCGCAGACACTGAATGATGCGTTAAAGACTCAATGTGCTGTGCTATGGTTCGTGATGTGACTGAGCGATCCGTCACTGCCATGCGCACAATTTGCCTGCCCTCACGTGAAGTGGTGCACTGAGGTGGATGCGATCGACCACGTCAGTCCGTCGTACCCTCCTGCATCCAATGATCACATATCCGCATTACAGTTGTTTGGTTTCGTCTAACACGACTACCGATTTCCCTGGAAGATAATCCACAATCTCGGTAGGCTACTATCCTTCCTCTGTCGAACTCGGATACTTGATCAAAAGCTGATCGCTGTTTTCTACGAGACATAACTGATCGTTTTTTGAAAAAACCACAAGAAAAACTCAATTGCCGAACTTGAAATCGCCGACATCTCTAAGCATTAAATAGGCGTGCGTGATGTGTGTCTGCCCTGAAATTCTAATCATTTGCATATCTCACTTCCGCTAATGCATATTGTAAATTTCATGTTATTTGCGTGCTTCCTTCAGGGTGTTGCATTTACGGTGACCAGCAGTGTACAATATAAGTTACGCAAAACCATGCTTCAAACTAGTTCATAACTTGTTATACACACTTTTAATTATTAACTAATTGTTAATTTATCATGTAAATAAAGCATGTAATTATATGATATTGCAATACAAGTAAATGATGCTTATTTTAGGGAACTGTGCAAAAACTATTAAAATATTTTTTAAAGATTTTAATGTGCATTTTTTTATTTAAACAAAAATTGGAGATTTTATTTGTTTTTTGAAAAATATCCTTTACTTTTGGAATAACTTATTGATTGCGAACTGCAATTATATTTGATTTATATGTTTTAATTTATATTTATTATTTAAATAAATAAGTAAATAAAAGTATAAACCAATGAAATACGTTGTTACAAACCTGCCACCAATCAGCATCACTCGTGTCAGTAACTGTGATAATACATCCAGCTCTGAAAAATGAATTAATTTCAAGTTAAAAAGTAAAGAATGAGTGCACATAATTAATTTTGTAAGATAAATAATGTAAAATACTCTTTATTTAATTCCATTAAATCAACAATAACTCATTCGTTTATTAATTAGTATTCAATACATTAGTCTTTCAGTAATTGCATTCAATCCGTTAATTTTTAATTTTTAATATTAGTATTCAGTACATTATTGAGCACAACAATGCAGTCAATATAAATATGAGTTCTGCAACGTAAAATTTTTTAAGGGGTTATTTAAAGATATATAAATTAGAATTAACATATTGGAATCAATAATAACTTGCAAGGGATTTTCCATAAACTTTTCAGAAAACTCCCCCCCCCCCAATTTTATATAAATAAGATTACGTTCGTTTCATTTTACCGGCAGAAATTTCTAAAGGAACTCTTCTGGGGAGTGGCTTTTTATTTAAAGTAGGAAAAATGTAAAGTTTGAACAAAAATTTTACCCAAAGCTCTGTATATTTTTTAAAATCCTGTTAATGGGTCCATGCAATGATATTGAAATTTATAAAGGTATTAATATTTTTGCTTCAAATACACTTAATCACCATACATTCAGTAGCATTATATTAATATTTTAGTAAAATAAAAAAAATATGAATAAAGTACAGCAGAGTTAAGTGTAATTTTGTACGTATTATTATAATTAATTGTTAATTAAATTAAAATTGGATGCACCCATGAAATTTCTAACTTTACTTCTCGGTTCGTACTTTTGTACTTACCGTTTCGACGGCTCTCAGTCAGTCGGAAGCCAGCAAGGTGCTAGGTTCTCCCTTGTACGAGCTTGTTGACCAGGCGCATCAAAAAGATTAAGTTGTCAGCCTCGGACAACAGACTCCGCACTTTTTAAATATTTTTCTCACACACTCACTAATATTTTTCAACACAGACAACTCTCATAGCTCCAGCAATCATTTTTAAATTTTCAAGGTCAATAATTTTAATTCTTAACTTTTAATTTTAAATCTTTATTTTTTATTTTTAATTTCAATACCCTACTCTAACATGACAAGCTCTATCTTTTAAAGCTCAACATAACCTGAAGATAGGCGATTAAGATCTCCTCAGAGAGACCATGTGCCCCGATGACCATTCAATTTAGTTATTGTTTCAAATATACCAAAAAAAAACTTAAAGATTATAAAAAAGTAAATAAAAAAAAGCGCAAAACAAGCATAAAGCTAAAAAATGCTGCTTCTACTAAGAAATCTTTAGAAAGAATTTCTCAATAAAAACAGTCATAGCAAACTCTTACTTGAGATCAATTTCATCAGGATGACGGCTTCGGAAATTGTACAGCACTACATACAGATTAGTCGGTAAAAGGCGGTGAGGCTTCTAGAGGATAGAACTGCATTAGAAAACATATTTTGTATTCACATTGGATCATTTTAATGCATCATCTGGATCAGTATTTAACATTATCTCATTTACAGATTCAGACAGATATAAAATAAGACAGTTACAATTTTTGACATAAGATACTGTCTTCGATCTAGTAATATAAATATTAAAATTCTGTCTAGTAATATTA
>BMAO01019978.1:0-31695 GCA_019973975.1 Trichonephila clavata | reverse complement strand
CAAATAGGGATGGGACAATTATGGAAAATGAAAATAATTTATAAATACAATCATGTTTGTTGTCCAGTACAAACAAACACAAATACATTTAATCGTTATTTTATATTTACTTTACTTTATTAACATCAGGAATTAAAATTATGAATGATGTAAATTATGTAAAATTTATTCCAACAGATATGAAATAACTTTTTGTTTAAATGTTACGTTGTGGAAAACAATGCTTTCATAGGACATAATGCTCTTAAATCTTTATGAGCTTCAGAATGCTAATGATAACTGCAATCATATGTTTCAGCCAATTAGTTAATAGCTTTGCTGCTACAGCTTGGCTTTTGATAAACTTTTATTTGAGCAACTTTGACATTTGAGTATCTTCACACAATCAAATTGTTGTATTCTAAATCACAAGTAGAAACACAAATATGAATTCATTAATAGTTTTGACCCAATGGGAACACGTGGATTACATCCATCACGTGACAGTCATGAATTAAACCATTGTATGAAAGCAATGGAAGTTTGAATTGTCTTTCACCTCACTATGAACTCTAAATATTTTTCGTTACTTCTAACATTAAAGGCTATTGAGTTCATCAGATTTTAAAGCAATATATCTGGCAGTTTCTAGATTCTCATCTCATTTTACGTGAGTGTAAAATAATATCGTATAAACGACTTTCAGTTACAAACATCAAAAGTTGAACTTGCTCACAGAGTTTATTGTATAAGTCCAGTAATAGAAACGAGATAGCATTTTGAAAATTTAAACAATGAGGAAAGAAGTTGAGGCAAAATAAATACAATGCATATACTATGGAATCAAAGAAAAAGGCTTATGAATCTGGCATCATTACACCTGACTGATCACAAGAGAAGGAACAAGCCAAATTTCTTAGAGTGGATATACTCTTTTACTGCAATGTTTGTTTCCCAGTGGTATAACGTACCCTGCACATGGGAGGGCCCAGGGCCTCAAGAGTCCTAAGGCCTGGCTGCTGCTAAGTACCTACCTCTTTGTAAATCCAACCTTGGGGCTGAACTTGACTTTGCAAGAGGTGCCCAAATGCTTTCCGTTACGCCACTGCTTGTTTGGGCTTCGTTTCCCATACTTAGTAACTCAGATTGTCCAACAGTTCTTGAGGTAATAGTGCTCATTCTTCAATCAGCATCTGTTTAAATGTTAAAATTTAGAGGATGTAATTGAGCAAGGTGTCTCAAGCATCCCACAATACATGTTCCATAAGATTTAGATCAGTAGAGAACGCTGGTAACCATCCCAGGAAATCTTCAAATTCCAGCAGCTGCTGAACATCAGCAGTCCGGTGTACGTGCATTGTCATCCATAAAACGAAGTCTGGTCCAATAGCCTCGGAAACACAAGCACCTGGGGAAGGATCACCTCCTTACAATAGCGATCTCCGTGACACAGAACTCTGTTGAAAACGTGTAGCTCAACTTCCTGTTCAGCATATACGCCTCCCAGACAACGAAAACCCAGGCCACCGTAACGGTCTCTTTCCGTGGTGTTACTACGAAACTGTATCTCGACTCTCCAAATCAACTGGAGTTGAGAATCACTTGTGGCACTGGAAGTGACTCGTCGTAAAGAGGACACACTTATTGAGAGATGTCCAGTTTTAGCTCCTTACACGACTATAAAACAGTGCTGCCGGGATGGCCAATTTTCTCAATAGGATGCAGTGTTCGGGACGATGAGCGAATAGGACACCTTGTGAAGGCGTCTCACATGCAAACCACGATACCCTGTTGCTGACACAGTTGCTGAGCAATGGCACTACTGACTGGTAGGCCTTTTCGGCTGGACGAGCTGCCATCCACTGCAGTTTTTCCTAGGTTTACCAACACCAACCTTCTAACAACTGCACCTGTGGTTTGAAGGCTTCCAACGCGTGATATGACACTTTCTTTGTTGAATCCTTACTTTCTGACCACATGATCAAACTATTCCCTCTTCCAGCTTCTGATTTTCTTCCACCATGAAGACCACTTGCACTAAAACTCATCATGCATGGAAATACCCTGATCCTCTGAATTTGTGGTCAAGTAATTTAATTGCAATTACTATTAAAGATTGAATTCAAGTATCTAATCTTTGTCCCATTCATGTTTTGTACTTATTTAATTTATCTTTTATGGTTTATCTGCAAGATAATTTGTAGCCACAGTAGCCTTGTGGTCATTGTCACTAAATCGTGTGTTGTCGAGTCGCATATTCTTGTCCTGACGCCATTGTGACCCAATGCAGTTGGTGGTGTAGTGGAGTAATAGGCCCCAAAGTCACGTTTTGGGCCCCAAAGTTCATAATACGCATTTACTTGTATAGCCAGGCTTTGGGCTCCTTAAATTTCTACCCCGGCAATGCGGGGCAAATGCTACCCACTGTGTGATAGACTAATGGACGTTAAACCACAGGCAGTTCAAAGACCCTGCTGATATGGCGTATGAGTCAGGAAGAGTAAGCTGATCTGATGTCACCTCGTTTGACAGCTGCTCAAACATGAAGCCCATCTCTAGTTGCCTCCTGGTTGTTTTATGACGTTATATATACATTTTCTATTATTTTTCTTGCTGCAAATTAATGTGGTTGGTTTTAGGCCTAACTTTCAATATTTGTATGTTTTCCGTTATGTATAAAATTTTCGGCTGAACAGGGAAGGTGGATCCATAAAATATATTTAACCCTAATTTGCTGGTCCTAATTCAGCAACAACAGCTTAGAAATCATAACAGTCTTCATTTTAGCTCATTGACTCTTCTAGTTTCTTACATTTTAAAGTCTAATTTGTTCTATGTTATACATACGCTTAATTAAACTTCTTCTATAATAGACTCTTCCATCATTTTATATGTTTTGAAATCTGGTTTGGAGGTTCTTGGTTTGTTAGTGATATTATTTTGTATTATCAATTTTATTGCGCTATGTATTTCTTTCATTTATACATTATATATAGTTATATATATATATATAGCATATAAACACGCGAAATATAAAACTTTCTGTATCTTTAACTCATACGAAATAGCTTGTTTCATAACTATGAATTCAGTTTAATCTGCACTTTTATTTCGATATATTTTATATAAAAAGCATCTTGAATTATCAACGTCTTCCATTCTGTTGTAACTTTAAAGAAAGTTTTATGAAAATATGTAATTTATTTGATCTTATTTCATTAGTTCTTGTCCTTTTAACATTTATCTTTTTAGAACGCATTAAGTTTGAATAAATGTCAAATCTGTTACTTTCTAGATTAGTATATTAGTAAAATGAAATTAATATTTATTCATTATCATGCAATCTAAAATTGTTCATTGGTCATTATATCAAATAAACTGGGAGTTCTAGTATTAGGAGATACATTTTTCGTTTCTTTTGTAAAATATATAATTAATAACTTGTATGAAATTTATATCTATTTAGTTTTATGAACAAGAAATATTTTTTCAATATTAAATCTTTCATATGTATATCCCCTCATCCATAAACTTAGTAAGATATTTTATATCACGTAAAATCTGATGGAATATTGATGAAAACTCCTTTAAGAATTAACCATATGTTTAATAATAATGTATATTTGTTTCTCTATTTTAGTAATAGTAAGTAAGTAATAATACATTTAAGTCTACCCTTATAAACTTCTAAAAGTAAATAAGATACTTCCTTATCTTCTGAATTTAATTTAATAGTCAATATAACATACTATTAGGAAATACACCACTTCTAGAATAATAACTTAAAATGAACCACAAATGCAATATAGCAATGATTAAATAATAAATAATAAAGGATTCTCTGTTATAACTCAAAAGCTTGCTAATTTGTAAAATTAAATGACACATAAATTAACAGAGGAGGAAAATTAACTTCATTTTAAGAATCAAAAATTACAATTTATAAATTTAATTGAACTAGTTATTCCGTTTTATTCTTGTAAATGGTGTGGGAAACAAAATTATATTCTGAGTGATTTATATTTATTGAATAAATCTGATAAGGAATTTTCTTAAATGTATATGAACTATAACAGAAGAAAAGTAAAAGTAGAATCCAAAATTGATTTAAAAACAACAAAACATGCATGATACTTTTGCTACACATAAATGGATAAAGTTAGATATTTAAAGAAAGTAAAGTTTAATGCTCGTAATATCAAGTTCCTGATACAAAGAAATATAACAGTACGAATTAAGATTTATATCTACTGCATTACACAGTTTCCCTTTTTCAAAGACAAACCACAGGATAAATATGATCCAAAATACCTAAAATTGTGTTTTTCTGAATTATTTTTCGAAGAAATAGAAAGGACTCCTTACTACAAATTTCATAAAACTCATTTACTTAAAATTCAATTGTGTTATAATATGCTTTTGTCATTATGGACTCTGTAGCACCTTATGTCTGGAGGGAAAGTAAACAATTTCAAACAGGCATATCACTTTTAAATTTAAATTAATATAATCTGAATCTTTACATGTTATTTCACAGATTATATTGTCTGTAAAAGCACAAATGTTTGAAGAATACTATTTAGGTTATAAGATATGCAACAGAAAGATTTTGGTCAATAAATATTTTATGAGTCGCGCAGTATTTCAAAATAGTAGCCTTGATGTATTAAACCTTTATAGAATTTAAAATGATCACTACCTTTGAGCCTCTAGTAAATTTTAAGAATATATCATCTATATTTCAAAATATATTGCAATATATTACTTTAAAATTAGAAATATTAATTGTTCTGATATTTAAAAATATAATTATTATTTCATTTATTTAAATTAGTTGTGTACTAAGATACATTTAACTTCTATAGAATCAACTAATACTGCTCTAATTAAAAGCCAATACATTTGGAAAATAGCATGCTATCACTGTAAACTGTATTCTTATAAAATATTTCTTTATTCTTCATAGCTTAAATTTTAATATTATATATTTCAAAAATTCTTAATTTTCTGAAACCCCTTCTTTGCATAAACAATGCAAAGATCTGAATATTTAATTTAATTTCAAAGAGTTATATGCATTTGAATATTGCTTAGTACTCAGCCCTCCAGTAAAGTTAAGTTGAGACCTCATATAAAATATTATTAAATTCTAATTTAAACTAGTATTATATTTTGAACATAAAATCTAACAGATAGCAAATAGTATTCCTGGCATGGATCACCCAACTTAAATTCAATCCTATTCCATTTGATTTTGAGTGCTTATTATATCAAAATATCAACACCAATACAAATTACTTTATTCTGATACAGAACTTAGATTTAGAGTAGAAATTTAAGTAGCTACTATCTAAACAAAACTTTGTTTCAAATTACATTTTAACAATTTATTAGTCAGAAAATTCTCTGGAAATCTTGCTTTGATTCACTTGTTGCTCATTTGTATTGCAGAAAATTTTATTGAAAATATTTTAACTGTTTCAAAATCACACAGCTGATGTTAAACTCTTACAATTTAGTTTCATCGGAAAGTGGTAAAGGAGCATCTTTTCAATAACCCATTTAAATAAATTTTATTCGACTTTACAACAATAGTTTTAATTGCTTTTAAAATTGCCTGGGATAGTTTTTATAAAATTTATGATGTCAGTTTCGAATTTAATTTGGAATTCAATGGAAGACAAAAGTATCATAATTAAGTTGAATATATTGGTATGTTTTACTCTAGATCATTCATCAAATTTGCATTGAATTGATTTTATTTCGAAAAATTTGAATATGAGAATATAATTCACGCGTTTATTAAATAGGAGACAAAAAGATACATTCATTAGACATTATTTCCGGAAAGGATATGGCTGAATAAGTCTAATTTTAAAATTATCTAAGTATAAAGCATTTGTTGCTATATTTTAACTCGGTAAATTATATTGTAAATTTTAAAGTTTCAGTCGCAAGAAATATCATATCGCATGCTGCAGAAAACTAAATTTGTCTAAGGATATATCGTATTAAGTATATATAAGCGTATGATCGTATGTATATGTAAGAAATATTTACCGATCAAGAATAGTTTCAAGTAATAGTTGTATTTCGGTTATTTTATTTTATATTTAAAATAAATATTCATTTTATTCTATCTCAGATGTTTTCATCACGACTTATGCGATGCATAGCAACGAAAATAAATTTAAATAAAGCATTGCGATTCCCATAAACAGTCCAAATCTCATTGTAATAAAGCAAACAGTTGCTACCTTAAATATTTTTCAGAATGCATAAAAATAAAACTTTTATCATAAAATAATAATTTTCTTGAAAAACTACTCCAAAATAATTTAAGCAATTAAACTGTAAGATAGGAAGAAAACTACATTATATATATACATACAGTCGGACCCCGATTTAACTAATTTCGCGATTCAACGAATTTTTCTCTCCCTGATTAAAATGGTGACAAACCCCTATTTAACAAATAATAAACCTCAAATTGCTGAATTATTTCCAGTACAAAAATTTTTATTAGTTTGTATTAGAAAATGGTTTTTCTTCGTGAGACATCCGACATGTGGGGTCTGACATTTATTTTCTTCCTTTTTATATAAATCAAAGTTACTTTCAGTCAGTATTGTTTATAATATTGCAGAATCAGGACATCTTAGGTGTCGGCCTGCCAGCAAAACTACAACCTGCCTCCAGAGAATTTTCATTTGATTAATAACAGATCTAATTTGTATAAGAGTAAATGTAAAATATTAATAAAATACAAGACACAAAATTACTTCTTCTTTCTATTTTGTTTCCCAAATTGTAAGGCTATTAATTTTACAAACACATTTTGTATTTAAACACCTATGCCATGTTAACTATATTAGATATTTCGTTAAGCAACTTTCGCAAAATCCATTTTTCAGATGCCTTGTTAAACATCGACTATTGCGCTCGGCAAATACCATTCATGTTAAAAACATTTTATCATGGTATTGCCTCTTTATGATTATGAATTTTGCTATCAGAGGAAGATGCGTGTAAAGAATAGGCATTAATGGACAGTGAACTAAACCAGGGAAAGGCTGAACACCCTGCATTGTTGGGTCTTAGAAATTTTAGGGTCGCAAAGTTCGATTAACGTCAAGTGTATATTTAGGTTTAGGTTCAAACCTTGACTTTGTAGGATATTCTGTTACGCCACTGGGAGCGACACTGTGCACTAACACTCTATTTTTCTCTTAACTGTGCTATGCTTATCGAAAATCGGGGGTTATTTGATTTTCAACTGTTTTAAAATTCATATACTTGATTAATGAATTTCAAAATAAAACCAAAATAAGCTTTTATTTTGAGAAATCTATAAAAATTTTTAACTGATAGAACTGTAATGTTGGCCCAGCTGCTCTTGTTTTGGCCACCCGCATGTATGTACGCAATGTACACCTGTTGGATCGGTCCTGTGCTGAACGCATCTTCTTAAGTTTCCAATATGTATGATCTTTATCTTACGTTCAATCTTTATTTCTGTCTCTGTAGAGAGATTAAAACTCTCGCCTTCTCTATATACATTTATGTATGTATATAAATATAAATATGTATGCATGTGTATATAAATTATAATTTTACTCAGATTTGATTGTGTACATCTTTTGGTAACTAAATTTGCTTGATTTATTTTTAGAATCTATACTATTTCTAGTAACTGATATCATCTTGTTATTATAAATTCAATATTTGAGAATAGGTAGATTTTCTGAACTCTATTGTTTGTCAATATTAAGAAAATATTTTGAATAATTATTAATTGATAAAGTTTGTTAGTTTATTTCATCCATTAAGTAGAAACTGTTCACACTAGTTATAAAATAAAAGGTTCTATTTCAGTTTTTCCTCATTTAATGATTATTATCTAATTTTCAAACAAATTAATTGCGTACAAAATATTTGAAAACCAAGCGGTTGCATTGTTGAGGAAAATAGATTTCAAAAATTCACACCTAATTATTAAATTTAAAAATTAAAATTTCTAAAAGAAAACTTTGATAGTAATAATCACCTTCAAATTAACTCATAATTCCCATTATTAGATAAAAGACAGTTAAGAAAAGTTAGGGAAAATAGAACGTTCATAACTAAAACTCATTAAAGTTACTTTGTGTAACCTAAAACTTTTAAATAAGCCTGAGAGTTATTTAAAATATCTTCGTTTTTATCAACTCTACTGACAAAAGCAGCAAAACTTCTAAACTTTCACCTGCATAACGATACCAATATTGTCCAAATCAAAGATAGCTACAAAACTCACAGACATGGATAACCATTCCCAAAAGAGCACCTCGTCCGATAACTCTGTCTGCTCATAATAGTAAAACTTGTAATGACCACTGGAAGAGCCTTTGTTTTGTTAAGACCACCAAACCGAAAAATGGACAAACAAATAAAGCACAGAATAAGAGCTGTGAACCTGGCAACTTCCGGCGTGGGACTTATTAGGCCAGACACTAAACAAATGGATATTCCAATTGTATAAGCACTGTTTCCTGAGATTGTGCAGCACATTCCGGCCAGAATATGAGATCCTCTGCACCTTTTCAATGAATTGACTGATTGACGAACTGCTGCCCTTAAAGGAGTTTTTCCCGTCCATATTTCCGTCCATCTGCATTGTGATGTTCTAAGCTATTGAACTGAGACATGTTTTAATAAACTTGGTATAGCTAGACTATTGTACATATTTATACTTACTCTAGGTCAAAGCAGTTAATTTATTAGAAGGTCAGAAAACTATATTCACATGTTTTTGCAAAAATACGAATGTAACGATGTAACTAAAATAAACAAACAGTAGAAACATGTTTATTGACTTTTGAATCTGTTTACTACAAATAAAATGCTTTAATATATTTTTATTGAAAGCAGCTCATAACATTTTCTTGCCCAGTTATTATTGTTTCTTTTGTTCATAAAATTTGTGTTTATATGAGTAATTATAGAGGTTAAAACGATGAATTTTCAGCTATGTACAAGCTTTAGGTGTTACTTGCAATAAATTCTAAAATTACCTTATCTGATTTGAAGATGAGGTTATTTATATATTAAAAAGAAATCAATAACACTCTGTACATTTAAATTTTGCAACTAAGTTTAAAATGTACCTTTATGAAATTTGTACAAGAATAAATGAACGAAGAGTATTTTAATATATCATACAGACACATATATCAATGTACCTTTTAGGGAATCTATTTATAAATAAATTTTCAAATTAGTATTTTGTTTTTGGCTTTTAATGCAATTATGTGTTCAAACATGCTGAATAATTCTAGAATAGTTTCCTTCTTTAATCCGTAGCTGAAAATTTTCACCAGATCTTTCTAAAGAATATTATCATGTAGATATAGGTAACGATTGTATTGCTAAATCGAATGAGCAACCACTAATCTCAACTTCGATATTATATTTGAGAACTTAGTGTTGCATTTGTTTACATAAGGTTGACGGCCAAGTACAATTTTCAGAATGGGAAAGATGCAGCTAAAATTAATAACTAGAATATTCTAGAAAATGGAGAGACAAAACAAAGTAAATAATTTCTTAAGGCAATTCAGCTGCAATTGATTCGAACTAATGATCTACCACTTGATTTTACAGCCCCACCTACAACTTATGATGTACCACAAGAAAGACAAATTTTCACATACATTTATTTAAAAACCTTTAGTAAAATTTTCATAGTCATTCAAATTACATTTTAGAAATGAAGAGTTTTATAAAAATATAACAAAATTCTCAATCCTTTATAAAATAAAATTAGAATCAATAATCCAAAATAAATATTTTAAGTCATATAGTGCGCGATATAGAGTCTATATATAGTGTGGCTCAAAAAGTTTAAGCTCGACAGTGAATTAGAAGTAAATTTAAATTATTCATCCGAATTGAAATAATTTAAATAAATTTGTACAAATAAAGCAAATTGTAGCTTTAAAATTCTATCCAACATGACTTTGTTGGCGACTCATATACTTTACATGTGAACAAAATTAGGAATCAACGCTTAAGCACATAATATAGCTATTTATTTTTAAAGAAGACAAAACGAAAATTTGACATTTGATTATCGTTTTAGAAACTATAATGGAGTTGATATACACGGTATTCTATCGATAACCAAATTATGACTATTTTGGGCTTAATTTACACAAGCATTCTCTATGACAAATCAAGTCTAATCGAAGAATAATGCTTTACCATTTTGACCGCAGCCCCACGTGAAAATTATCCATGTTTGAGGGGTCAGACCAGAACTTAAGTGCTCGCTGGTTTGATACTGATATCTTTTGACTTAACCACTGTGATGATGAATTGGATGTATAGACCTCAATGCATTGCCCCATTGAAAACCCAATCGTCACTGCTTTATAACTTCATTAATGAAGTAATTGATTAAGTATATCTTGATAGCTTTCAGAGTTTTAAGAACATTGATGAATGCTATGACGCTGACCATTAAAAGTCCCCTCCCTACGCTAATACAGCACACTGCCATGTTATCTTCTAAACAGATTCTTTCTGTTATGTTTGAAAGAGGGCCAAAAGAGTATACAAATGTATCACAGGTAATGTTTAAACCTAATTTGTTAGTCCATCGCTAAATATATCTGAATTCACTTAAAACCAAAGGGTTGTTTGATCTACCCAAATCGAGCTCTTCGTGCTACTTCTTCTATTATGGCAAATTGGGTTTTCATCTTAAGATTTTGCAGGTAAATTCTGATCTCTATCCTTGTCTGAAAAGTTTACCACTGCATCCAGTTTTATCGTTGGAAGCCACCACTGCCACTAATGGGTCTCTAAGTAGTTTCACTCGTCAAGGAAAGCCATTATAATAGCACTTTGCAGAAGTTCATAGTATTATCAGAGAGGATACTAGCTGTGATACAAACAAGCCCACATCTTGACTCAAAGTCCGTGATGGGATTTCTGTGAAATCTGCAAGGCCGATCTGACAACATGTCGGATTTCAGGTATTTGTAGCGGGGAGGCCGTTGAGATCCTGCATTGCGGGACATTCTGACTTGTCAGTATGACACTTTGAAGCTTTGACTTCCTATTCACATGACAGATGCTGGATCTGACCAATGCAAGTAGTAAGGGACATCTTGGCATGTGCCAACTGGACTCTGGCCCAGGACCTTGCCCAGGTGGAGGTCTCTGTTTCATTCTGATTCCACCATAATAAGATCAGGATCTGAATAATTTAATGTTCGAATATTATTCCAGCTCATACTCCGTAAAAACCAGGGAATTTCAAACTATCTGTCAATCTCGGGCACAGTAGCTGTCCTTGCAAGGATGATAGCTGTCTATGCCTAGGCCTAATATCATAAGCGATCAGTCAAATCATTTATATGAATGCTGCCATCGGTCGAGTTGGTTTGTGATTTAGGTTAGCACATGCACCGAAATCCATGGCATGTCATTGTATATGCGTGCATGTACTTGATATCCCAAAATCTTTATTATGGTATTCTGTTTTGAAAGTAGTGGGCGTGGAAAATTATAACGCTTATTGGTGCTATACTTTTTTTTGCAATGGAATTGTTCTAAAAATCCTTGTGATCATAAAGTATTTCAGTGTTCAAAGGAATTTGATTACTGGTTTTTGACTAACATGACTTAATTATATATTTGACCAAGTAATCACAGTTGACTTTTTATACTCCAGAAACCTGTTAGCATATGTTTTTTTGCCACATTTCATTTTCGACTAATATTTCTAGATTAATTTATGAATTTTTCTAGCTGTACGCGTTTGATTGTGTTATCATTATTGTGTGATTATTTACTCATAACTATGTTTTTATGTTTTCGCACTACTTGACCAAGACGACAACGATATGTAGAAATATCATGACTGTGTGTGTGTGACATCTTTTATCTTAGTAGAGCAATGATAAAGACAGATATGCATATATATATAGAGAGAGAGAGACTGATATAATTTTCTTATCTTTAAAAAAACTATTTTTTTCCAAAATGCTATTAATTGACAGCCAAGAAATTTATCATCAAATGAATCAAAGAGAGTAAAATAAAAATACTAATGATGATCAATATAACACTGAGAGAAAAGAATTAAATATATTTTTAAAGTAAAAATTTAAAATACCAAATTTTTATTTTAGTGTTTTATTTCTGATTCTATGAACACATTATCATTATTTTAAAAAAAAGCATCTAGTTTTTTTTTACATACACTAGTGTTAATTATTACAGAACATAAATCATGTGTTTCTTCAGTATTTTACCTATAGTACACATTTTGTTAAAAAAAAATGATTAATGATATTGTAGGACTGCATTTTCTTTAAAATAGCTTCTACTTATGCATTTATTTTTAAAATTTTAAAATGAATCTCAGTGAAAATAAAAATTTTAATAAAACTCATTACATATATATGATACAAATTTTGCAGTTCACAAATTTATTACCTGTAATTTTTCATCCTTTCAGTTATCAAAGAAAAAAACATAGCTACCTTTCTAAAAGAGAGCAGAGTGAAATTTTGCCTAATGTTTTAGTTCTGTGTAGAAAAAAGGAATTGATTACTAGTATGTAAACTAATAGCAAATATTATGTTATTAATCATATGGAAAGAAGAACTGCTTTTTACCTCCATCATTTTTAATTTTAAACTGATTTTCTTGAAAAATGTTTGGAAGCTTATGAGCTTTGTTGAATGATTAAAAAATTATGAACTACTAAATTTATAAATATTATTATTAAATATTAAAATTCAAGGGGGAGAGATCATTATATCAAAATCTTATTATCTTGTGAAAAATATTAAAAAAAAAGAAATGTTTTTTAAATAATTTATGCTGTTATAGTCCCATTTTTTTTATCAGAGATGCCAAAATTTATTATATAATTCCATTCGAAACAGAAATATATCAACGTAATATTCATTGAACATTGAATAAATATTTTACTCATATCTTTAAAAAACTAAGAATTAAAAGAAAATGAAATATGAAAGAAATTAAAAAAATATTTAACCGTTTTTTAAAAATAAATACAATGGTTGAATTATACTTACTATTTTTTAAAGAGATACATTTAATGTAAGCCATTTCAAATTCTTCATAATTCACATTTTACACGTATTAATATCAAAAACTAAATAAATTATCTGCATAATACTTTAACTTTCTGCCTTACATGTTAATGAAAAAAAATATCTATCTCGCCTTCTTGATTTAAAATTAAATGCGTTAAAGCCTGAGAGAAAATTAAATGCATATTTAAATGAAGAATAGTAAATGTGATTGGTTTTTTTTATGAATTCAATTAAATCAGACTTTTGTGCTTCAGAATGAAGAATTAAACTTTGAAATAAATTACTCTGCAGTTTAATTTTCAGGTAGTTCGTTCCATGTTGTAATAGTAATTAATTCTCAAATTAAACCTACGTTCGTCGTAGGAACATCTAGATATTTTTTTATGGCGAAATTGACTCGTATTTTTCATTAGTTTTAAAATTAATGGGAATTTTAACTAAACGCTATCTCTTAGATTCTGAATAGACAATTACAGCTTTTGTATAGTTCTTAAATGAAATAAATTATAGATATAGTGTCATATATATGTAGATATAGACAAAGACAAAGAGATAAAAAGAGAGATATATAGATTGAAGAGAGACATAGATAGAGAGAGACAAAGATAAATTTAGTCTGAGAAAAAAAAGAAATAGAGAGAGAGAGACAGCCGGAGAAAGAGAAAAAAGAAAGGAGAGAGAGATAGAACAGGAGAAAGAGAGAATAATAGAGAGGGAAAAACAGAGAAAGGGAGAATTAATATAGAGGGAAAAATAGAGAAAGAAGAATAATATAGAGGGAAAAAATACAGAAAAAAGAGAGAGAGAGAAAAATGAGAGATTTTTAAAATGTAAGAAAAATCCTACGCGTGTAATAACAATTAAATAAATACTTTATCTAATTATACTACTGTAATAAAATCCGCTTAAATTTATAATTAAAGTAAAACTTATATAATTTTATAAATAATAAGAATCCAATACTTATAACTATGTTAAGACTTCGATATTGTGTTGTGTGTGTGTGTTTATGATTTTAGTAAGAAAGTTTGAAAAAAAACTCCTTTTAATTTGAAAAAGGTAATTATATAGCATCCAAAGTAATAATGTTGGATTACTTTTACATAATTCATATTTTAATTTAACTAACTTATGCAAAGTAATTACCGTAATTTATATATATTTTTTTATTTTGATACAGATTGAATAAGTGGTGGTTTTTGATGAAGCAGTGGATTTTTTGTTTCTTTTCTGCAGTTGTATAAAGCTATTAATTGTGGGATTTAATTCTTTGGACATTTTTGTATTTTTATAAGAAGTAAAATAATTATATTCAAGGGTAATATTAATAACCTAAGGCAGTTTTTCTGTTAAAACCTTTGATTTTTTTCCTAAAATCAGATAATAAAAGCTTTCTTTTTATTTTGAAATGCCAAAGAATATACACTATTAATCATAATTTTTCAGTCCAAAGACGTAATTTTTTCTAAAGATTTTATTCAGTTTACCCAAGACTGTTTCATAAAATAAGTTAATTAGGGATTGTTAAGACGAATTTAAAGTTGGAAAAACATTTTATGGAGTATTTAAGTGATGGAATTTGGTTCTCTCTCTCTCTCTCTCTTAAAATGTAACTAATGTCTACCAAACTAGATTTAAATCAGTACTACTGAATGTATAACAGAAAATTCTTGATGAAGAGGTAATATTATCTTGCCGAATTAAAAAAAAATGAAATAAATAAGAAAATTTTTGGTTTTGAAGTTACGCTTTCATGATCCATGTAATCACATTGGTAGAATGCATAAAATATTTCCTCCAGGAAATTTTACTAAAAGAATAACCGAATTATTCATGATGGTAAATCAAAAATATTTAATTGATTACAAGTGGATTTATATTTCAAATGTTAAAATTGTACATAGCTCATTGGCTGATCAATCACATAACATTTTGAAGACACACAGAGGCTATTGGAAACAGACTTCGTAATTTAAAACCAAACTCAAGTAACGTGAACGGCAACTAAGCTAAAACCCCACTTACCAGACTTACCCATCACGTCAGCGTGAGGAATTTGAGCTCGAGAGATTAACTTGTACACAGGAGAAGGTCATAATCGAGAACTCATGTGTGGTCTTGATCGCGATTGGCTGGTTCAAAACCTATTGACAATGAAGACCCGTCGTGTAGAGGACATGATGTCCGTTAAATCTGTCACGAGGCTAAAAATTCTCCCGTTGGCAATGAGTGGAAGTTTGGAGAGGGGGAGCCATCTAAGATATCATGCTCTTCCCTTGACCGTGGTTCAGAATTTCGAAGTCCGTCGCCAGTAGCCCTTGTGTTGCCCAGAGTGTGACGTAAATTAAAAACCAAATCTATACAGCAGATATTTAGTAGCACCACACACACACACACCACTCGAGTCCACGAATGGACAGAAATAACGCTGAACAGGAATTTATGATTATGATATCTTGTTTACTGTGGACATATATGTCATCATATGAGATCGTACAAGTAATATGCTTAATTCATTTTTGAAAAGATATCAGACGATTACCCTAAAATTGTGAATTTTGCCAAAATTGGACACAGTTTTTAAAAGATATTTTTATAGGTCATCTATTATCTTTATTAAAATACCAAGTTTATTATTTTCCGTTCAATAGAACAAAAACTACAAGAGTTTTAGTAAAAGCTGATGCCATTACTTTAAGCAAGATGTCATACTTTAAAACGTGTTTTACTCGAAATGAGTTGTTTTGAAAATGCTCAAACGGGGACAGCGATTGCTGAAAATTTTTTGAAAATAATTAAATGAATTTTTTGTGTGTATGTTCTGTATAATAGTAGAAGTGTTTTAACCTTCAGATTTATCAATCCCTGTTTTATTACAAAATTACAGTCCCTTATGTTAATATAATACTGTTTTTTTTAAGAAATTGCATATAATAACTAAAATAAAGGGCTCTAGTTTTTGTAAAAATTAAAATATCTCTTTTCTTGAAGGTCATTTCAAAAAGGAATAACATAGCAAAACACATCAGAACTGAAAAATTGAAAATTTGTTTATTAACTTTTGGGCCATGTGCTTATGTTATTTTTTATAAATTTTCTTACCTATTTTTTCCCATTTTAGTAATAATAACTTCTTTTTCTCTTCTTAATTTTAGCATATTTTTCTCAAAATGTACTAAACGAATTTAAAACTACAAAACAATCCCCATATCTCCATTTCTTTAAAAAAAAAGTTGTCGCAAGTAGTCGGATACCTTAAGACAGAGAAAATGTATAGGAAGTTAACTGCCAAAAAATTAAGAAATTGCCAAAAAATTTTGTGTTTCTTTGTTATTAATTTGCGCTGTTTTTTATATAAATTTCTATAAAATCTAGATTTATGGCAATTCTAATTCGTATTAGATAGGCTTATAAATTACAAGAGACTGATCTAAAATATTGAATAATAAGGATTACCTTTGAATATCTCCCTCTTCATTTTACTTTTAAACCTTTTTGCGAAAAATTCTGTGTTACAATGGAAGATTGAAATGCATTTTTAACGAAACATTGCGGCACACAGTTTCTTAATATATGTATTTAAAAATCCTACAGTGGAAAATATATTTTTTATTATTACATTATTAAATTCCTAATAGTTTTTGCTAGAAAATTTCCTTCCATAAAAAACTACCTGCATAACTAAATAAAGGGAATTGCAATCTGATAATAATATTTATTGATACATTGTTTATGAATATTTGTGGGCATTTAAATACATTTTAAATTATTTAATCCTTAATAAGCCTATTTATTCTTAGGGAAAGTCTATGTTTAGACATTGGAATTTTCTGTCATAATTAATTCTAGAATACCACACCTTTCGAATTCTATGTTAAGTACATTAAAAATTCAAATCTTTAACTGGGAATAACAGTTATCATTTAGCGTTTTTTAACAATTTTAACCTGTTTATAATACCTTCATTAAATGAAAAATCGAAACCTTTCTCGAATACGTCAAAATTTTTTTCGTGTATAAAAAAGGGATTTTTATTTCCAATACACTTGAGTTATCAGGAAAAAGAAAAACATAAATTACTGATAGAGTGATAGAAAAGTACAAATGATGTAATCTCGTTACTTTTCCGGTAGTAATAATGATAACATTAACAGTGTTTTGTGCTAGCGATATGTTTTAGATAAGCAAGGTATCTAACAAAACGTTTTCGTATTTTATCTTTTCGCATTTGGCAACATTTACCAAAAGGAAACCTTCATCTGTACAGAAATTGATCCTACTCAAATTAAAATAATGCTATAGTATAAATATATATTTATATCGAAAATTATGAATATTTTCTACGATTTTACTCATATAAAACGGGGGATTGGATCGCAGAAAAAAAGCATTTTATAGAAAACCAGTTTGTTTAATCCGTAATATTCGGGAATTTGATCTATGTCCCGAAAAAAACCACAATTTCCATTCAGGTTTCACTGTGGTAAACCGCAAATGAAACATAATATAATAGAGTTTTTATTGCTAGCTTTTAAAAGGCAGATCGCTTGAAATCCAAAATATTTTAGCCCGTGGAGGGAGATTCACACAATCTCTCTCTCTCTCTGGGAGCTTACACCCTCCCCTCTTTTTCTCAAAGACCAACAAATGTTTAATTTTTACCTTTACGGTATCCGACTACTTGCGACAACTTTAAAAAAAATGGAGATATCGGGATTTTTTTGCTTTTTCTAGATTTGTTTAGTACATTTTAAGAAAGATATGCTAAAATTAAAAATAGAAAAATAAATTATTTTTACAAAAATGGGAAAAAATGGGTAAAATATTTGAAAACTAACATAAATGCGGACCATTTTGTACCAAAAATTTATGAACAAATTTTCAATTTTTCAATTCTGATGAGTTGCTATGTAATTCATTTTTGAAATTACCTTCAGGATAAGAGATATTTTAATTTTTACAAAAACTTGAGCACTTTTTCTTGGTTAACATATAAAACTGCTTAAAATAACAGTGATTTTATTACCATAAAGGACTGTAAATTTTGTAATAAAATAGTGATTGATAAATTTGAAGGTAAAAACACTTCTATTATTATTCAGAACATACGCACAAAATTTCAGTTAATTATTTTAAAAACTTTTTGAGCAATCGCTGTCCTTGTTTGTGAGCATTTAAAAAAAACACACACACACATTTCGAGTAAAACGCGTTTTAAAGTATGACATATCTTGCTTAAAGTAATGGGAGCTGCTTTTACTAAAACACCTGTAGTTTTGTTCTAGTGAACAGAAAATAATAAACTTGATATTTTTTTAAAGCTAATAAGATGACCTATAAAATAAAATTATAAAAAATTGTGTCAATTTTTGGCAAAATTCACAATTTTAGGGTAGTCGGATGCCTTAAAATTCCTTCATAACTTTTTAAATTTTTCCGTAAAAAATTAAGTGCTTAGCTCTTTGAAGTACTTTTAGCACAAAAAAAAAAATCTGTTTCCTACGAAATTCGTATACATAGGTTAGAAGCAAAAAACCATTAAATCAAAGATTTTTTTTTAATAAATCGTAATTTTTTTTTATTAAATGCATTTTACTTCCGAAATATATTATTTCTCAAGATACTAGAGGAAAATTCGGTTTGCTTCAAAAGAGTGACTGTTAATATCGATCCACGAATAAAATTTTTAAAACTCCGTATCAGGCATTTTTAGACTGATATACCACCCCCTCCCGCATGATTTGAAAAATCGATGGATCCATTTCATCCAGCAAAGAAATTCAAATGCGTTACTTTCTGTAATTTAAAATCTTTGCTGCAAATCAACTGGAAATATAAATTAGAAAAGTGTTTCGATATTAACGCTTTATCGTGAAAAGTTCATTTTATTCAGTGAAGTGGAACAAAAATATCGATTGTCACTAAAAATAAACCTGTTATACATCAATGAAATTTCAACGTGAAGGATATCTTGAAAGGCTTAGGAACTTATTGCTCTTTGATTTCTCGGCGCGTGATTTTTATGAATCATACAGCATCGAATTTCATCTGTAAATTAATTTTTTTCAGAATGGATTTCTTTTCTATATGTTTTTTCTAAAACTTTTTAATTTCTGAATAGTGAATTTTTATTACTTTTTGTGAATTGTGCATGCATTTCTCATGCAAAGCTTATCTTCAGGTTATTTAAACCACACTGTTTATGCAAATTATTATTTTTTTGTTTTAATACAATTTTGCTTAGAGAAATGTACAGTCTTTAATCAACGATATTATAATATTTCTAATCCATCAATAAATAACGTTTTTCGGGTATTTTCTTAAGTGACAAATATAGAAAGCAAAATAATACAATTTTAATTCTTTTGTTATATTTAAAGTTGTTTTTTTATTTGTAAATTCTTTTTGTACACAAACACTAAAACAAAAAACAAAACAAAACAAAAATCTTTTATAAAAAAACATAAGTTTTAAAATAATGAAAGGAGGTATCAAATTTTTTTTCCATTACCTCTACACGTGTATAAAGTATTATAAAGTCCTTTTACAAGAATGAGCTCTACTTAGGAACTGAAAGAGAAACTTTCTGAAATACCCTTCTATTCTTTACGCCAATGGAAAATATTCGTGAAGCATTATATTTAAGTTCTGTAAGGTGGAAAAGATAACAAAGAAAGTTATTATACAGCATTACTTTCATAAAAAAATTTAAAAACAACAGTAATTAAAGAATACAATTTTATAATTATTATTGATAAATTACGTGTATAATTAGCCTAAAGTTTATGCCATTTCGATGTACTTAAGTTGTAGGCTTCTCAGCCTGCTTTTAATTTTAAAAAATAAAAAACCATTTCTAAAAGCAACGCTGTGAACTCCAAACAACAATAATAATGTATACGGTTAATTTAAAGAAAGTTAAAAAAATCTAGCAAGAAAAATAAATCTTTTCATAAATCAATAATTCTATACATTATTTATTTTTTGCCTGTTTATTTTTTTAGTTGGATTTATCTTTTAACGAATGAAACTTTTTCTCATTTTTGTTGAATCTATCATTTTTGCAAGACAACGTAAGTAAAAATGCTAATGTGTGGAAGTTTTCTCCATAAAAAGCCTTGCATGTAGCTAAAAATTACATCATACGTCACGTGCATAATCATAATCCTACAGTGTTTTATACTGCGAAGCACTAAAAAAAAAAACAAAAGAAAAAAAAGGAATATTTTGCTGTAAGCTCTAAATGCTAGGAATAATGAAAGAATCTTGTTTATTTTTAACTCTGAAATTACACAGGATTGCATGCATTTTTCTGTTGCCAATTTTAATATCATGAATAATATTACCACATTGTTTTATTTTGAAATATCTTTTCCCTCCACTTCTAAAATTCGATTTTACTACATCAAAACGAAAAACAGTCGCCATTTTTTTTCTAGCATCCTTCCATAAGATTACTAGCGCGTTCTCATTATAATATTTAGATTACTCATACTGAGCAGGTGAAAAAAATCGATCTACTGTTAGTTCCTTTTGCACCGAAGCACGAACAAGTTTTGATGAAATTTGCTTGGACCTTACTTTTAAAAGCCTTCTTTAGAATATTTAATAACTCGGGCTACAATTCATAAACTACTTTACGGAAAAAGACTGTTTCAAACAACCTAAAAATAGAAACAAAGGAACAGATTTTATTCATCAGCGCGTTTTACTCATCATGGCTGGAGTGAGTTACTTCTGTTGAGTGGGGGGAGAAGGGGGGGTGTCATCCTTTCCCCCAGAATAGGTCACAATAATCAATACTGCTCTTGGGGAGGGAGGAATAGAGGAGTGACGCATTGCTTTCAAATGAGACACGTGGTAGAATAAAGGAAAAACAGAAAATGGATGCTTCTCGACTTGATGTGGTCGTGTTTTCCAGAGATGGAAGATGCATTCATTATTTTCGCTTGTAGCAGACTCAAAATTACTTTTGGAAAATGTTTATAGGGATGTATTTTCCTGGAAAAGTAAACAAAGCGGAATGTTGGGGATTTTAGAAGTTTCTGTTAGGAATTCTTTTCAAAGGAATTCGTAGAAAATAGTTTTTCTTTATGTGAAACATTGCGAATATTTAGTGGCGCGTATACTTTCATTTCAAATGTTTTATAAAATGAAAACTCACTCATTCTGTCTTTTTTTAAACTTGCAAATATATTGTTTTGTCGATTTTATTTTCCGTTTTAAAAATAGAGGTCGTATCAAGATTTCTTTTTCGATTTATAAATCATTTAAGTATTCATAAGCTTTTACTGTTTATTTCATTGCATTATCTTTTAAATCAGGAAGAATTTACAGAACTGTGTGTTGTGCACTCATATTATTTCGTTTCATTATTAATTGAACAATAATATCTTCGGTTTCATTATTTGCCATATTGCTTAACAATGCATTTTGGATATAATGTAAATGTGTACTTTCTGCATCCGTTAATAATAAGTTAGGATCTATTTCAAAGATATAAATAAAAGCTACTAATTAAAATAAAAATGTATTATTAGAATTAATACCGTAAAATCCGGCGTATGCGCTCTTTAAACACGAAAAATAAGATCTAAATTTAAGGGGGAGCGTTATACGCCGAGTATAAAAATGATATATATATATATATAGCAGTAAATAAATTAAAAAGAAGACTAATAAAAATCCCGAGAATCTTAAGATCAGACCAGAAGAACCAAGAACATGGAACCATGACAAATATATATTTATATATATATATATCAAAATACTGTTTATTTAAGAGAAATGACATTCCTTATAATAGTTGTGATACACTATTTTTCCTAAAGCTTGGAATAATACCTCAAATAAAGAACTTCAAAGCATAGAATTGTACACGGAAATTTCATGTTTCTTCTTAGAAAAGTTAGAGCGCGTTATACAGCGAGTATACTAAGCATTGAAATATGCAGCTTGAAAGTATAGATAAGCGTTATACGCCGGATTTTACGGTAGTCATAATTTTCAAAACCAAATCATTTTCTTTGTTACTAAAAAAGTATCAAGACAAGATTGTTTAAATGTCAAAGTTTCATTTTTGGTAGAGGAGCTATTTTTTGTTTGGTAATATTTAGGAAAATTAAGCTAAATCACTGCATTACGTAGTTAGATATTTGGGATAGTATTCTATATTTTCTTAATAGTATTGACATGACTTTTATAAAATTATCTGATATTTTTTAGAATATTTTTTCGTTAATATTTTGCATTCTGTCCCCTTAAAAATAAACAAAATATAATAAAATAATCTGTCATATTTCATTGTAAAATATTTATATTTTTCTACTAATAACTTAAAGTTCTAAGAAATAAGTAATTTTTATCTTTTTATAATCCTTTAATACATTTCAAACGACCATAAAAAAGACAATTTATGCTTATACTTTAAAGTTTAATTCTTTAATGTTACTGAATTGATTGATTCTTATTACCCGTAAAGCAAACCAAGTGTGTTTTTCACATAATTTATCATGAATATATTTTTCATTAACTCTTTCTACTGAAAGTTTATTTAAAATGTGAGGGTAAAAATCATGTTCGATAATCAAGATTTTTATAGATATTTCTATTTATGGAAAATACCAATCATGGATTACATCGATAATGGAAATATCACATTGAGAAATCAAGATTCGTCGGGTTATATATATATATTTATTTAAATATATTTAAAATACATCACACAAATATAATTAAGCAAATATTCGAAATCATATTAATCCTAGAGTACGACATCCTATTTCAAAATATCAATGGCGAACAAAAATAATATATATATATATATATATATATATATATATTGTAATTATATATTAAATGAATACATTTTTAAATAAAAGAATGGATAGAATTATTAAATATAATCATGAATGAATAAATTTGTCTTTTTCTTTCTGCTAGCTGAAAACTTCTTTTATATGCTTATGAATATTAATTTTTTTGTTAATATTATAAATATTTCCTTGGAATATTTTACTTCATTCCTTCACAACTTTTTCCTTTGTGGTTAATTTTTAAAAGTGGGTTTTTATTAATTCAATGTAGGACCACACACACACACACATTTGTTAAGGTTTTTTGATGTAGATGTAACCTGTAGAACACTCCTAAAGGATCAGCAAAAATATTTCCGATAATAACTTTATTTACAATTCCATATTCTAATCTCATTAAAATAATCGCTACATATTAATAAGCGAGTTGAGTTGATATACTGCAAAAAGGTTACAGTTAGATTTATGCTCAATAATCTATATTAAGCCACCTCAGGTTCATGGTGGTTGAGAGCGATTATACAAGCGCCTCCTCATATTATTTATAAAATAAATAATAAGGTGTAACTTTTTGTGCACCTTTCAAATCATGATTCTTATTGGCGTAGATTAAATGAAAAACTTAGATATAATACCAAGAAACTTTTAATGTGTGATCTGGTTATTTAATAAGTAATATAAAAAATATTTTTAAGTGAATTCCTACCTTGAATGGATGAATAGAAAATATTTTATTGACGATTGAAAAGTTGAACAAGATGTATATATGGAGAGAGTGAACTAATAATAGGAATTTAAGAAAGAGCATGTGTGATTTGTTTGCATTGTTGTAACAATGCCCACCCGGTTTAACTAGTTTGGCTGAAAAACCGATTTTCGACGCCAACTTTTGTCATTGTTTTTTCAGTTGCATTGTTACAGCAATAGAAACGAATCTAAGCTGGCGTCGAAAACCGGTAATTAATGAATTAATATTTGAAAAAACTTTATTAACATCAAGTGTCATCCACTACAAGTTTAATAAAATTATGTCAACTTGATTGGATGAATAGAAAATATTTTTTAACGATTGAAAATTGGAACAAAATATATAAATATATATATATATAGGGAAAGAGTGAGCTAATAGTAGGAATTGAAAAAGTATAATAACTAGGCTTTTTGTTGGCTGTGAAAACTTCTTCAGTCGCATGAGTATTCTTTTTTTTTTAATTCTTAAAATGAATTATCAATTTTTTACTCTAAAGGTGCATATAATAAGATTTCATATAGCTTACTCTTGAGAAGTATTGGTATAATCTTAAATCACGCGTGTACAATTACGTGCACAGTTGTAAGTCAAAAATGACATTTTTAGTACAATATATGATTTTACGTCCCATTGTGGTTTTGTTTCATCTGACAGGTAAAAGGCTGTACAACACTTCATTATCAGGATTTTTTCCTTTGAATGCTTGAAAAAGAATTATTTAAAATGTATTTTCAGTCTGGACATTTTAAAAAGAGTCTAAATTCAAGTTTGATCCATTCTTTAAAGGACAAACTGGAGAAATTTGGTAATCATTTTTTTTCCACTTTATAAATGGTTAATAAATTTACTTAAAGATAATTTAAATTTCACTTTTGTTCTTTTTTTAATATTAAGATTTTTTCTTCTTTTTATATTTAAAATCAAAAGTTCTATTTTAGACCTAAAAACGTGCATTTTATTTAATAAAACTCAAAGCTCAATGTACTATCTTCTGTACAAATTACAATTCTGTACAATAATTTGAATTAATAAGGATTTTTTTTAAATATTTTATTTATTTCAATAGTTCAAGCAATTTCGCAATTTCAGGAATTAAAAATGATTAAAGGATATTATTCGAACTCGGATCTCTTTCTCCTGATCGAAAATTTGTTTCCAATATTAATATTTTACTCTAATTCCTCTATTCTACTGACACAGCAGCATATTTTATTATACTTTCGCTTTCCTATCTGGATTACCGTAAAATCCGGCGTATAGCACGCATCACCGTATAAAGCGCATCTATACTTTCAAGCTGAAATTTTTAATTTTTAGGTTTTTCTTCGTATAACACGCACTCCCTTTTTGAGAAGGAACCTGAAATGTTCTTACGTTTTGAAATCATTAATTGGAGGTATTATTCCAAGTTTTAGAAAAAATTAGTATACTTCTAGAATTACAACCCTATAAGTTCACAAGAAATGTCATTTCATTTAAATAAGCAATATTTCAATATGTGTAGAAGTCTTAATTTTTTCCTCTATGCTCTCATCTTTTTTTAATGCTCTCCTTTTTAAACCCGGCGTATAACGCGCCCTCGTAAATTTCAATCTTATTTTTTGTCTTAAAAGTGCGCGTTAAACGCCGAATTTTACGTTAATTATTTTTTACAGGAAAAAAAAGGAGTTACATGTTTTATCTCCTATATTTCTTTGTTGAATTTTTTTTTTTTTTTGATTTTCATGTAAAAAATATTACATATTTATAGTTTTTCTAAATTTTAGAGAGATAAAAAAAAACCTTATGTATATGTCTTACAACGTCCCGAAGTGCTACAAAAATAGGGTCATTTTTTCGTCTGAAAATGTGCTTCAAGTAGGGTTGATAGAGCGTTTATCGACATCGTATTTTTAAGTTAAACAAAGGCAATTGGTGACGGACCTCGTATTTTGAGCCATAGTCAAAAGACTAGGGTGACACCTGAGCTGGCACTGCACTCATTAGAACATGAAATATGAAATGGATTCCTAATAAGGGGACTGGCTGTGTTCGAAATCTTGATATTGAAAAAGCGCTTTAATGAATAATTAATTTTATATTTAGTGTCAGCTGAATTAGAATATATATATAAAATAGTTTTAAAAATATTATTATAAGAAAAATTATTTAAATGCAATTTTTTGTCAAAATATGGAGGAAAATGGCATATTTTCTAAAACAATCTCCTTTTATGAAAATTGCTTCTATAAGAATTATATTTTGCCTCTAAATATCTAAAACTCTTTACAGAGCCTGAACTAGGGCTTTTGAAATATATATTTTATAGAAATAGATTTATTCATATTTTAATACATCAAGATAAACAAATTAAAAAAAAAATATCGAATATTATTAAACACACACAATTACTAGTAACTTTAAAAATAATGTGAATTTTTCAAAACTTTTAGTTCAGTCTTTGTAGAGAAATCCTAGCTATATGTATATATACGCAAAGTGTCATAATTATAAAAGTATTTTTTATAAAAGGAGAATGTTTTAAAAATATCTCATCCTTTCTTCATTTTTTTTTTTTTGCCAAAAATTGCGTATAAATAATTTTTTTGTGATAATATTCTTATAAAACAATTTTGTATGTATATTCTAATTTCACTGACACCAAATATCAAAAAAATTATTTATTTATAAGAGCTTCTTTATAATCATGGTTTCGAAAGTAGTTAGTCACTTTAACTGTTCATAGAATAACATGGAACAAAAATCAGCGATAAATATAACCACTATATTGTGATGGGGATGTTTGAATTAAGTTAGTTAGCACCGTTTAAACACTCACATGGGGAAAAAAAGTGAATACCAAACTAATTATTCATCTGATACCACGGATAAAAAATTTGCGGAAGCTATTCTCCTCCACATCCGGTGTGACTGAATGGCATTTCACCATTGAAACCAACCCATCATCAGTTCTGCTCTGCTACGTATGTCATTCCCATACAAAATACAAGGACTATGGTTCTCTCTCTTTTTTTTCCATGAAACCATGATATCCTGTTCAGAATGTGAACACGTGAAGGAAATGAAAACAAAATGTTCTCCCCTACTCTGAATGCAATGATAGAAAAGGGAGAAAATTGCAAGTTGTAAATTCCAGCCGCCATTAGTACTTTGAGTGGATCTTCCGCTAAGAGTCGGCTTACAATGGAAGACTAATCATCGCTATTGTGAAATGTTCAATCAAGGGTCTTCGACCCTTCACTGAAATTCGCTGGTGGATAAAAATAATTTTATCTTGTGCACCATATGATAATTTTATATGACGAAAATTGCTCTTGCATGACATTAAGGCCCATTTAGAGATATAAGTTCGTTTGAGTTAAAGTCTATTTAAAACAATTATAAGGGATTTACATCCCTTCTTCCCTGTAACCCGGCTAGAGATGTGAGAGGAACTAAATGATCAGAAGACATAATGAACTTCAATTATTTATTTTTCACTATATTCAACTCAGACACAAAAAATACTCTAAATAGGATAAATATGATCAGTCAGTGCACGAAGGTAAGACAAGATGGCGTGGGGATAATATATCCGATCCTACAAATCTACCCTTGCGATAACTTATACAAAGCTTATTCAATTTAGGACCATGCTAACAATTAAACTATCTAACTTCTACTAGAAATAAGATCAAAGTACCTGAACTCTTGTGGTCTTATTTTTGCATTAATTTTAGCACGGCTCCTACAGTTCAACTAAGCACTTCTTTAAGATTCCAACGTCTCGCTTCCTACACTGTTTACGTATACGTTTTACTGCCCATTTACTAAGCTTCTCATTTATTCACTTCACATCCAAGCTATCCTCACTTTTCTAACCTTCAATTCTCACTTCCCTAACTTTCCAAACTCGCGAATATCATATATTAAACTTAATTTGCATAATCACGCTTCCTGTTCTCGGAGAAAGTTGATTGAAAAAAATGACGGCCCAAAAGGAATCCCCAAGGGGTTAGTGGTAGGAACCGTATAGTTCCGTCGCACAATGTTTCCCAAAAGGAATACCCTAGGGATCCATAGAAATTTCTTGGAAGCCCATTAGGAAAATGGAGTTTTGGGTATTCATATCAATAACAGGATTATTGATAAAATTTTATTGATAAACTAACATAGGTCACTAATAATATTAATGTAATAAAATTAATAGTAAAAACTAAATAAATTGATGTCGTAAAAATGTCCAGAAATTCGCGGGTGGAAGATACGTGTATTACTTGGATTAATTTTTTCAATCATCTTATCTTGTAGAACGGGGGTCGACAACCTTTTACCTATGGCGTGCCAAACCAATCTGCCAATATGATTCAGCGTGCCACACAGTAGGATATTTTTTAAGCAATTCGATTCCCGTGATAATGCATGCAGAATTAGAGATTAGATGTCGATAATTTAGATCTATTGTTTTATTACATATTAATTTTATATTATTTAAAAATATTTCTCAACTTAAAAATAAACAGCGTAAGATATAAAAATTTCTTCAGCAAAAAAAAAAAAAAAAAACTAAAGTTGAATATATATGATGTATTTTTAAAATATTTGTTAAAATAACAAAGAGACAACGTAAAATATAAGTATTTTCCTTCATTACAATTCTTGAAATACAAAGATAAATGAAAATTTTAATGCAATGCGCATAAAATGTTCTACTTTCATATCGTAAAATCATGGATATAATGGGTAACTTTCAATCAGACACGATTCTGAGCATTCAGTTGTAAAATAATTTCTTTGCGGTCTCGAAATATTTTTCATATGTGGAAAGATTTTTAAACTTTGATATGTAGAACCAAAAGTGGAAATCAAAGTACATGTAATTTTCTCTTTTCAAACAATTAAATCTCTCCAATAATGATATTCAATACTTTACAAAATAGCTGCAAATTTATTTCTCTAGATTTATCTTCCAAACTTTTTCGTAATTCCGTAAATTTCCATAATTCTGAAGATGTTTGTCAAATAAGGTTCCTTTCAAATTTATCAATTTCCATCCATTCAAAAATCGACAAATTTGTTGAGTAGTGTAGAGTGCCACCGAGAATTGTACCGCGAGCCACATGTGGCACGCGTGCCATAGGTTGCCGACTCCTGTTGTAGAATGTGGGTTTTGTTATGTAACATATTTGTTAAAACAAAAATGGTAACCGACTTGATACAGTAAAAAGAGATGATATTCGCCTGACTGTAACAAAATTTAAGTCATGTATTAATGCACTATTATCAAAGAATTAGCCACAAGGCTCTCATATGTTGGGGCTTATCACTGGTGTAGCTAATCCTGAGGGGGAGCCATGCATCAAAATTCCTTGGAAGCCCTTTTTTAGGAAATAAATAAATGTGACCACACACTGTAATGAAACGGATTTGAAAGTGTCAAAATATTACACATATTGGAGTCCCTGCAGATTGTGGGCCTTGTATCATTGATACGGTGGTAGCTACGCCCTTGGGGCTTATCTACTTAATATAAAATCTATTTAACAGTTTTAGGAAACTAATTTGTATATGTTGCTGAAAATATTATATGTTATTTTTTTTAATGATTTCTATAGATAAAAAGATGATTTAGTGTTATCGAGCAAAATTTGTATCATATATTTTTTATATAATATTGCCATTGTTTTATAATTATTAATTTTCACCTAATGATTTTATTATTTTATATAATTTTTATTAATTTTCACCTAATTAATTTTACAATGTATGCCATACACTGCATACTTTTAAGGGTCGCATGTAGGGCCTACTTTCGCATAGGGGTCCATATCCCCCAAAAGTCGTAGGATGTCTCTGGGCCCAGGGCCTCAAAAATTCTTAAGACGTCTCTGTCAGTCGTGTTACCATAGAAAAACACCCATCAAAACTAAAACGATCAATGAATGGAATGTATGGTTTTTATATGATTTTTTCAATTAATTGTCCTGTGAATAAAACTTATTTTACGCAAAAATAAGCTTAAACATAAAGTAAAAAAATCTCAGATCCTAATTTCAAACCAAACAGAGGACATGGTGGGCTTTTTCAAGTGATGTTTTAAGCACTCTGGAATAGATTTCGTAGAATACACTGTGCATTTCAATAAAAAATATCTGCTAATTTTTTTTAAAAACACAAATCAAAAGAGGAATCTAATAACCTAAAGCAAATTGAGAGACTTTTATATTAAAAGTTTAAAAAAATATATCGTTAAATTGAAATATAATTTTTCCTACCAAGACAGGAATGAAATTCTTGAACTTTTCTAAGAATAATTACGAAATACTCCAGCTTTTGGTTTTTATTTACATTTAACATAGTACTGAGTGTTTATTAACGTTGCACTTTCAAGCTACACTAAGGCTATTGAGGATGAACCTCGTTTTTTTAAATCTCGATCAAGGAACGAGGAGGATCACTGAGTGGGCATCCTCCTCTCCAAGCTTTCACACCACTCCAACACGAGAATCATGAGCCTCGGACAGATTTAACGGCCTCAGTCCTTACACGAAGGTTTTTAGTGGCACTAGAACTCAAACTCGTGGTATCATCTCTCGGCTACCGAAGCAACATATTTTACGTAGAAGAAAGATAAGTCGGGAAATGTAAGAATAATTGTAGAGTAGGGATTTTTTTTTGAAGCCCAGTGACTGAGTGGTAGTGTATCGAGTTTCCCCGCCACGGGTTTGGAGTTCAAATCCTGGGCTGAGCAAGGTCAACTCAGCTTTCATCCCTTCAGTGGGTCGATAAATGAGTACCAAGCTTACTTGGGAACTGAACGCTGGGGGTTTTGCGTCAGACTGACCACTTTACCGAAACACATGCCCCCCAGCGCCTAAGGTCACGTAAGCTGAGATGGGCACAATAGGCTTTGGTCCTCATGGACTGTTGCGCCACTGAGTTCAGTTCAGTGATTTTTTTTAAAAAAGAATGAGCTGAATAGATGAAAGTGAAGCGCTTTAAAAAAGGAAAATGTATTTAGAAACTTTAGTAAGACGATCCATAAAAATGAATATTTCATCTCCAAAAAAAAGTCATTCAAGTCTTTGAATACATGTAAAGTTTCATTTCGCTGCAAATGTTGATGTAGAAATAGACTAATGCTGTGGCAGAAGTAGGTCGAAAGTTAAGAAACGAGATTTATATTCCTTAAAAAAAGACTATAAATGTTATAAGTTATTTTTAATGTGAATGGATTTATTTCTCTTTAGGGTTAATTCAAAAAAATATACGTATTTTTGAATTCATGTGTTGCATTTATTCTGTTTCGCACACAGTTTCTTTAAATTAAATACATGTGAAACAAAATAAGTAGGAAACAATTTCTGAAATGCTGCAAAAAGTTATACAGAATAAATCATTTTTTTATTTTTCGTTATTTATTTTCAAGCATGAAATACTTAACAAACTGACTTGTTTCAATTCAAAAAAATTTATATTGTCATGATATACATTATAGCAAATTATATTTTTTGCCAATATATGAATAATGTTTGTTTTCATACAAGTATTTAAAGTAATACTGCAAACTGAAGTACATGAGAAATAAATTTAAAAAAAAAAAATCTGCTTAGAGTCTGGTATTATTTTTCTGCTAAAAAAAATAAATTTCTTTTATTTTTAGACAAAGTTATATAAAAGTATAGTCCCCCCCCAGAAATTCCATTGAAGCTAACAATAAAGCAAGAAATTTTTTTTAAAAATGCGTGTAAAAGGGCAAAAATATTATATATCCTTTCATCCCCAACTTTCATTTAAAATCCTATGAAACTGTGGAAAAATAAATGAAAATTTGTTTCATTAATTATTTGCTATCTTGTAATTATTTTAGATTACACACAAATTCTTAGTGAGCATTTTTCAAATTTGATAATTACAGAAGCTAAAGGTATTTTTCTTCTCCTGAAATTTATATCACTGATTACTTTTTTACAAATTAAATGAAAAAGATGATGATAGTTTTAAAAAAAGCATTTATCTTAAGTAGATACTCTGGTTTTATATGGTGAAGGGAAAA
>BMAO01019977.1:0-73177 GCA_019973975.1 Trichonephila clavata | reverse complement strand
ATATAAATGCTCCTTTTTATTCTGAAACTCTAGGTAAACTATTACATTTCTTATAACTCTGCAGAGCATCAAATTGTCTACTATATTTTCGAACGTGATTCATTTTTAATTCCATTTCAATAACTATAAATTTTGACTATCGAATATAAATGTTCAATGGTATCGGAAACTTTACGGTTCTGCAGTAATTAGATAATAAATATAGTCACAATATTTAAAGATATATTAACACTAGAAATACTAAAACTTAGTACATACCTATATTACCCAAAAGCAGTCAAAATGACTCTATTGTGAAAGAATAACTAATGTGTATGGAAGTTTAAAAATAATTTTTCATATTTTTATATTATTTACGGTTATGTAATGAAGGAGGGTAGAGGTAACTATAACTATTAATAAACGCATTTATATATATAGTACAAAAAGTCATAAAATTCTGAGAAATTGTGTCGTTATATGCACAATTGTTTTTGTAATTGGAATTAAAAAGGTTAAAATGACTTTCTTGGGGAATCTAGTGTTAAACTACTCTGAGATAAAACTATTCACAAAATATTTTCTTCTTAAAACTTTGGTCTGTTGTATGATTTTAACCATTGAAATTATGTATTTCTCTTCAAGAAATTCAAAATAAATAAATTAAATAAATAAAAGTTTTGTTATTTGATGTATTCCCATGCTATTTGTATATGATATGTCTGATAAAGATATTTCTCTTTCATATATACAAAAGTTCCTTTTTAATGTAACCGAAAGTTTAACTGAATTTACATGAACCAATTCAATCCAGACTTTTCGCATTTTAACGGAACTTCTACAAATCAATTCACCTTTGAAATCCTTAAAATACATTAAAAACAATACGAATAAAGTACAAATATAAGGAAAAAAAAGCAAATGATTTAAAGGTGCAAATTAGGAAGGAGAAAAGAAAAAAAAACAGACATTCTCTTTTTGCATATCCTCAAAGGAAACATCCTTAAGGCACTTTTAAAATTCTTAAGGACAGAAACAAATAAAAAGCTTTTAAGGAGCTCACACCCAGATAATTCATTTAAGTCACAAAACTACTTAACTATAGCAATTCGAAAAATAAGGTTTTCGAGTACTAATGTCAGTGAGAAGAGATTTCTAAATAGACAGAGTCACATTCCCGGAATTCTCTAGTGATACACAAGTGTGTTTTCGTTAACAGTCGTTTGAACTCGAACTTCGTGCGTTAGGGAATTCGGATTTTGCCGTGACGAATTTCCAGGAATTGCTAAAGAAAGACCGACTTTTAACAAGGAAGAACGTTCGGAAAACGAATCCATTTCTAATGCTAATTTAAAAGCAATTTTGGTGGACAAGAAAACTCATGATCTTTCAAGGTAATATAATTTAGAGAAAATTCTTTGTGGTATTTAGTGAATAAAGGTATGTGAAGGTATAACTGTATCTTGGTACCACTGAAAAAAAGGAAATACTAATAAATAGGAAACCAAAACAATAAACATGTTTTAAACTGTAAACATCTTAGAATTGTAATTCTAACAAAGGTATTGATATTTCTATGTATAGCTTTAAAAATTTATTCAAATGAGGGTGAGAGAAAGAAAGAGACATTTGATAACATTTTATTAAATTATAATTTAATAATAAAGTTCAGAAAAAAAGTTTTAGCTTAAATTTGGTTATTCTTTTCAGACTGCTGTTACTATTTAGATATTTGCATCTAGTTTTATATTAAATACTTTTTAAGAAAAACATATTTGAGCTTATTTTTTGCATGCGATTAAATAAATATAAAACTTTGATGTATTGTTCAATTTTTTCAGTGTTTCAAGAAGTTAAAAAACTAATTGATAACATTTGAGTGAACTGGAAAATTCTTCCAAGGAAATTTCATTTAATTGTGATAATACCAAACTTACGAGATGAAGAATCAATATGGTACTTAAAGGACGAAGGAAGCATAGTATGAAAAAAGGAATTGGACGCATACAATATGGATTGAAACAGAATATAAAGTTCTTTATCAACAGAATGATTTTTATAAAACGCTCTATTTGTTCAGGAAAGAGAGAGCAGAAAATCAAAGTCCCTTGGAAACGAATATGACCTTCAAAAACTGCTCTATCTTTCCTGTATAAACACAGTAAATATCCAAGAGCTCTTGAGGTACTACCGTAGATACTCATTCCTCAGTGAACATCTGTTTCAGTAGTCTGATGTGCTACAGGGGATATGATCATTCCTCAAGGCGTTTCTCTTCAGTATTCTATATATGAGTAACAATTTAATTTTGAGAGCATGCCCTGGCTTCAAATATCTTCAGTTTCTTGAAACTTCTGAACAGTATGGGAACAATATAGCTGCATGTTGTCATTTATTAGAAGGAAATCTGGAACACACACACATATATCGAAAGAAATGTACGTGGAAGAGGATAGTGTTATCACAGAAACCATCTCCAATAATTCAACCTCTGTCGAAAATGTGGAGCTCTTTCCTCCACCCAACCATTCATAACATTTCACACAAGCACACCAGTAATACTTAAATGGTCTTTTTTCATACTTTTGTAATGAAAACGTGTATTTACTCTCTATATATCAAACGGCACCGATAATTGGATGCCAGACTAATATAACAAATCGATAAAGAGGGTGTTCCATTCATAACGTCCAATCTGTGCGCTCATTACGTCACTGTAAACTGTGTGCCAACGGGATGCTGGCAATGGTACGCAACGTGGTGGGAGAAAATACCAATTTGTGGAAGGCTTATGGAATTAGTAAATCAGGATGGCCACAGGTGCATAACACAGATGATTAGCGTTTTTACCTAATATCTGAATTTGGTCTATTTTTACCTCCAACAAGATATATCGACGATAATTTGTTTTGGGTTTCCTTGCCAACAATTACCAAACTCTTTTTAGCTTTACTCTTCCTTGGGAAAGTTTTCCAAGCCCGTGATACTATACCTTTGTCAATTCCAAACTCTTGAACAATATTTATCGTTCCCAACGAGACAGGTTGATCGTTCTACCACACATGCATACGTTCTGATGATCTATTGTAACCTAATTGCACTTGCGATTTCAATTTTACTTTTCAACGAATGTGCGGAAATGCGCTTTTCCTTCTTTTTAAGTATCTTTGCATGTGAATACACGTGTTTTGCATAGCTTCACTTCAGATTTGACGTCATGCTTCTAATATTTGCTTGTGCCTCTTCTTTCTACGAGTTGTGCTTTTATTGTACTGATCACAGAACGTCCTTTTCTAGAATTTCATAACTGAAAGATGACTGTTGATTAATATTTGCACATAAGTGTATAAACATGCATAATTATTCATTTTAATATGTTTCTATATTCAAGTTTAACTGCAAAATATAAACTAAACTTAAAATAAAAAATAAAATTTGATTGAATGTATCATAATAAATGTCATGGAATTAATAAATAAAATATAAAATGTTTAACAACATACATTTCTTGAAATGCAATGCAAACTGAAATAAACGAAAAAAAATAATAAAACCCCGCAAACGGAACCGAATGAAAATTTTGATAAAATGAATTTTCGCAATTAGTTTTATTTTGTATGCTCAAAATATGAGATTGAAAAATTTCTTCTTGTATATTTTATCATGTAACCTTCTCACGAATGTAATTTGATATTTATTAATCTATTTTCATGCATGGTTGATAAATAATTACGAAATACATTCAAATGCCTTGGAAAAACTCTTACCGAATAACATTTATCAGAAGGTTTGTGATCCAGAAATAAAAATAATAATCTGCTCATCAAAAAGAGAACTAAATGAATCCATATCATTCAAATGTAAAAAAAAAAACTATTCTCAGTTCACTTAAACTACTCAAATTTAATTTTATATCTAGATTTATTTTCTTTCTAAGCGTAACAAGCATAAAATGTAATTCGAAATAAACTGGAATTCCTGAAATGTAAAAGCGTTTCTCATTCAAGAAATCGAGAAGCAAATTTCTTAGGGATACACATTCAAAACGAAAAATTATCGGGAATAGATGAGATTACTCTATTCATGGCCTCCTTAATTAAATTCTAAAATTCCTATACCTTTAATTAAAGCGTTAGATCCAAAATAAAATAGTTTTTTTTCTTCTCATTTTTAAAAGTGATAGAAAAGGAAATAATTGCAGTGAGTGAAGACAGCTACGATTTAAAACTCGATTTGTTCATACATTCCTACATTTTTCTAAGCCATTTCTCACAAACACAGTGTGATTAATGTTTAAGTTAAAAATAATTTACGTTGACAATTAGGAGCTTGTACTTGGCGAAAATTTAAAAATTGCACATGTGTGAAGAATGTTTCTTTGTAAACAGCGTAGAATTTTTACTGCATCCTCTTAATGAATTTTTTCCAGAAAAAGTAGTTAAATAATCTTTTGTTTCAGATGTATCCTTAATGAACGCTACTTTTTTAGGAAGTCATTAATCTTTTAAGACAAAGGAGTATTTTCTCAGAATATGACTGCGAAAAATTCAAGAACTGGTCTCTATTAAGAATGCTTTAGTTGATTATTCTTAATATTTATTGCAAAAAATATAATTTTGTTAAAGAAGCATGAATTAAATATTTTCTTTTTTCTTTCTGATGTATTCATAGCTCATAATTTTTCTTCATACATACTGCATTAATTTATTTACCTTTAGCAGTAATTTTATTTCGATTTAAGATTACTGACGACGCTCGGAAGCGTGATATTACAAAATCGTATGAATGAATAATTTTTGGATGTGTAGAGAGAGAGTGTCACTTCAAATAACATATACATATAAAGCTGTTTTAATAATATTATTAGAACAGAGGCTCCTAAACTTTTTTGTCTCATAGATCCTATAGCCATGTTTTTCGGTTTGGGGTAGCCCCTACTTACCTAATAATGAATTTTTGCAAATTTTTCAACTTGAGTGTCTTTTTGACAGCTGGTATAGAGCTATACTTACTTTAAAATATTTAAATTTCTAACTGTAGTGAAGTATAGTGTTTGCAACCTAAGACACACGTGTTAATTAATTAAATTAAAATTTGATTAATACTTAAATTAACTGTTACATAAAGTAACTGAGTAAAATACAAATTCTTTTAATGAGAGAGATGAATCTGATGCTTCGTCCATTGTAGTGTTTCTAAAATTGCTGATATCCGTTCCTAAATTTTTTTAAGATCTTTTTTGTGCCTATTTTGATCAGTTCATCTTGTAATATAACATTTTTCTTTCAATGTGACCATATTAATCAATTGCTTACTGTAGTATTATCATATTTATAGTCAAAGTATTCTCAAACCTAGTTTCAAAATCTGAATAAAGGGCATTTAAATGTTGAACGTAGGTTAAAACGTCCTATTCCTGGGAGATTGTGTGTGACAAATTGAGAAACTAGGAAAATTCGGGACGTCCAAAATAATGCTCCTTAGCTTAATTATGACAAGAAACGTCGAAATGATGGTCTTTGTAACTGCAAACTAACTTTACTAAATTTAGTAAGTAAACCTGTTAAAAAGGTAAATTTGATTAAATTTTCTTTTAAAATTAAAGTCATGATCTGATTTAATGAGAGTCACTATCGTAGACACCCATTTACAACTCATGGACCCCCAAATTATTTTTTGCTGACGTGGACCCCCTGCATGCTGTCATAGACCCCTGGGGGTCTGTATAGACTACTTTGGGAACCACTGTATTAGAATATAAAAATATATTTAAATACAACTTTCAGGCAAAAACGGAAGAGAAAATTTATTTTCAAAATATTCTCCATATACAGAAAATGATAGCAAAAACTTATGTACAAAGCTTGATCTAGAACTAAAGTTCCCTTTACTTTCGGAGTGAATATGAAATAACCGGTATTTAATAATACCGGTAAATAATAATCGGTAGTTTTTCTTAAATTTTCACTAATCTTATATACTAAAATATGAATATAGATCTAAATCTAAATTATGTAATTCAAAAACCCTAGTTCAGGCTCTGTACAGAAATGCATGCTTTAAAAAAAGCATAAAATATTGACAATTTTTTATCCATAATCCAGAAATAAAAAGAACCTGTAAGGGTTAATTTGTGTTTCAAAAGAAAGTCCTAAATGAGGATGAAATACACCTATCATCGAAATAAATAATTTTTTATATTGTTAATAGGTTTGCATTAGTAATGATCGGTTTTCGGTTACCATACGTATTATATAAGTGTTGAAATATTTAATAAGGGATAATATCTTCTGATTTTAAGCATACTACTTTGATTAATTATACAGATTTTAAGAAAGAACTAAAAGCAGTTTATATGGATCTCGTGTAGACTTTCTAATTAAATTCAACTAATAACAAATCACGTTTTAATAACTTATCCATAAATATAAATTGATGTTTTTTTAAAAAGAAACAGTTCGATTATTGTACTACGGGAAAGAAATACGAATAGAATTTGTTTCAATTGCATTCATATCATTATAAGTTTTTAATTTGAATTATACAAGTACAGCTATACTACACACACACGTGTAGCGTTGGATGTTATAAATATTCAACTAAAAGTTTCAAGTTTGGGGCTGGGTATAATAGAGTGTCCTTTAGTGCTAAAATTATTTAAAAATTTAAATTAGGCTACACAAAGGCAACACATGTCGAAAACAAAAATAATAGACTTAGAGCGCAGACTGTGTTTTTATAGCAATCACATTCTCTCCTCACGTGGACTATTCGGAAGATATTCAGTCGCTAGAGGGCTCTTCTGTGGCTTGGGATAGTCAGTTTCATTAATCATAACAAAAACGGTTACTATATTAAAATATAGATTAGTAATGTTTGCTATGTACTATAACATAACTCGAAGATAAACGAATTTAATTACCTAAAAAGTAACAGCGGTATCATGAAAATTGTTATACACTTAGGCTGTTTGATTTATTTTTAATAGGATTTTTTTAAATATATATATATGATGCAATGAGACAAAAAAAACTATTTTTCTTTTAAAATTGTTTGTGCTATAAATGTTTTTGTAGCATATATTATTAACTTTCAACCGAATATCTTGATAAGGTTGTAATAACGATATGATTTTAATTTGTGAGCAGCTTATTTCTTTTAAGTAAAAATTGAAAACTTCTTGGAATGCAATTATTAAGTGCAATTATGTATTTAAGATGTATTATAAAATATGCAGATAAAATTATATTCTTACATTCTATGTTTGACAATACTAAGTTTATACAAAAATATGTAAAGAAAGATCTTCCTTTATTCAATACAAAAATCCGTGCAGATCATAACTTCAAAAGAAAAGGGGGAGAAACGGTAAAACTGATAAATGACTTACAGCATTGTTTTTGATCAAAAGAAAGATGGCAAGTCTGGATTCCTGAAGAATAAATGAAAGAAAGAAAACGGTTTTCCCAGCATAAATAACTTCAGAAGAAATCTGAAATTCAAACGAACGCTCTTTCGCTATCACGTCTTATCCTTGTGAAATAAAACAGTTGTGGTAGTTCCCCTATTCTACCTCTGAATCTGAAAACATTCTCTCTTGATTCCTAATTAAATTTTGACGACCGCAGTACCAACACCATTAATATTTCCTTGGAAGCCCAAAAGGCAATCGAAATAACTGAGGGCAAAGAAATTAAATTTAGCAAGAAACACTTTTAACATTTTTGATGGAATTAGCTTCCCCGACTGCATCCGACCCGATGGCTTGTTGGAAGTAAGCGGAAAAATTCTGCAGATAGAATGAATTGGAACTAGCGACGGCCTGAGCTTTAAGAGGTTGAGTATCTTTTAAACTATTTATTTTCTTATGTGCTTGTGCAACATCTGGTAAACATAATGTTCCTTTAAATATAATGAGATAGTTTTTGTATTCTATTGAATACTTTTCTTTAAAGGGAACAATAAATTCGTCGTTGCAGTTTGAAGTCGGGAGACTTAATTGAACAATTATGTTTACGAAAATGCTTGCATCTTGTAGCACTGCTTCGATAAAAATGTCTTTTCATGGTTTTTTTACGTGAAATAGTTTGGAGAAGACAATTATTATTTTTCTCCTATAAAAGAGCATCAAGAATTTTCGATTATTTTTATCAAATGTAATTAAAACAAATATTCCAGAAAGTACATATCTCATATCGCGTAACAGTAATTGAAATTCAATTTTTTATTAGCAATTCGAACTTTTTTGTAAGAAATTATCAGCTCCTAATTTTTATAAGTTTTAAAAATTATTGGATACATTTGGTTTCAAAAATCACTTGTAAATACTATAAATGTGTATTCCTGGACATGTTGATTGAAAACGCATAAATCTATTTTTATATTAATATAAGTAAATTTTTTAAATAGATAATTGTCATACTTAGCGAATTAAATAAAAAATTAAAAAAATCTACACACGTTTAGGAAATTTATATATTCAAGATGTATTGTAATAGAATTACAAAAAAATATTGTATTGCTTTACACATTTTAATATTAAAAATGAATTTTATATAAAAAAGGACTCCTTTTCCATGCATTTATATAATTAATTTTTTATACAATAATATATTAGTTACGAATTATTTTTATTAATTATTATTAATTATTTATTATCATTAATTAATTATTATCATTAATTATGAATCATTTTTATGAATTGTTATTATTTTATTAATTGTTATTATTTTTATCAATCGTTAATTATTTTATTTAGTGTTAATTATTTTTAGTAATTGTTATTATTTTTATTAATTGTTATTTATTTATATTGATTGATAATTAGTTTGTATTAATTGTTAATTATTTTAAATTACTTATTACTTATTAATTATTTTAATTTATTATTAATTATTGTTAATTATTAATTGTTTTATTATACATTAATTGTTTTTAAATTATTTATTATTCTTTATTAATTATTTATTATTATTTATGAATTATTAATATATTTTTATTATACATTATTAATTTCTTTTAAATATTTACATATAACATTATCTGCGTAAGTTTATTCACACACATGAGCTTTTGCAAGAAAAAATAGTCTAAAATTACTTCAAAACACATTTTAGTTAATATAACACGTTTTATTTTTATTTATAGAACAACATTGTAAACATTAAAATAGAAAACGAAAGGAAGACAGAAAATTATTACCCTTACAATAATTCTTTCAAGTACACCAACACATGAAATGAATTCAGAGATTATATTACATTTTAAGCGACTCTCACTAAGCTAACTACTAAAAAACTACTACAACAGTTTTCTGATGGGAACAGCGATGTACAAGATGGCAGTTTTGCTGAGAGTTGCACAACATTCCAGCAAGTAGGTATGCGTAGGTAGTTATCTGTTTACGAGGAGCCATTAACTGCACGATGCATTACACAATAATGGCTGTCCAACTATGCGAGAATGCTGACTTTGACTTCTGGCGCATAATTTAATCCGGAGCAATGATAAGGAAAGGCTTTGTGTTTGTGAGATGTTTCCCTCTAGAATTTAGAGTGTTCATTTCCTAAAAGACATTAATAATGAATCGAACCTTTTGTAACTAATGAATACGTCAAGCATTCAACTTGTTAAAGTATACAGCGAATAGTTAAAGAATTATTTGCAATGTAGGAATACTTTTATAGGTATTTAGAATCTTAATAATTACAAATGATGCTATTTGGCTTCTTTTTTTCTTCATAAAGAATCAGTAAAAAGGTTATGGAAAACATTTTTGAAGCTTAATGAGACTTTAAAATTTAATTGATAATATATATTGACTATTTAAGTCAAAGAGGTACAAATAAAATTCTTTAAAAAATAAACAGGAATTCGAATAGTATTCATAGACAATGAAATATAGTATACTGTACTTCATTCATATCATTTTTTTTAAAAAAAATTATTGAGTTTTTATTTGCAAACATATGTATAGATATATATTCAAAGAAAGAAATGTAATAATTCATTTAAATACTCTCTCTCTCTCTCAATGAAGTATATCCTATATTACGGTCTTGAGATTTCCAAGACTTTTGTAATTTTTAATTCAGTCGCCTAACGAAAAATAGCCAAAACATTATTTTCCAAAATACTGAAACTATAGCTTTTTTTAAAATAGGAGGAAGTAATATTGAATCACCAGCGTTGTTGACCAGGGACGACTCATGATTCTAACGGCTTCCGGTTAACCGAAACTTTAAAGGGTTGAGATTTCGGAAACGAGAAAAAGAATGCTTGTGTGTAGCTGTCAAGTCTACCTTTCTGTTGTGTTGAGTGTCGTTGCTGTTTGTTTTGCTGTGTTCATGGTGTCATTTTATGTTTGTGTAAAATAAATGGGGATGTTTAAAGTATAAGAACCTCCTCCTTATTTCCTTAATTTTAACTACCAGAAAAATGAATCACTTAAACATCACCAATATTTTAATAAAGGATCACCCATAAGCTGCTTCATATCTATTATTATTTGAAACTTTAGAAACATATTGATTTATATTTTAAGAAGTAAAATAAATCTGTTGTTACAATGCAAAGTATTTAATTGTTCTACATGTTTGTAAGAGTAAGATCTAATTTATTGATAGATTTGTGCATAGATTACCGGAAAATTGCACATCTATATCAGTTTTTAAGCATAATCTTCGCATAGGCATTGGGCTACACTCTTATAATTTTGTTTGGAGAAAGAAGAAGTATATTTTTTTATCTGCACCCATTAAGGCAGAAGACAGTCGTACTTCCACTCAAACATCTGGAGAGTCACAATAAAAAACTTCGACGTAATATCCACATCCATAAAAATCTCCAAATGTTCCCCATAAGAAAAAAGAAAAGTAAAGAAGAGCAGGTATGAAGACGTAAAAGAGCTAGGCAAGCAGAATTCGAACTTACAACTGGCCTTTTATATTTTTATACAGAAGAACAGCTATCCGGACCGCAACTAATCCGAAAGATAAAAGTCTTTGGCGAGACGACAGCCAATAATTGGCTTACATGTCAAATCTTGCCTGAAGATTCTTGGCGTATCTAACCTGCCATGAATGTGAAGTATAGAAAAAATATCCACCTTCAAGGGATAAAGTGGAAATAGATGCTCAATCAGCTTCGTTCTTTTTGATAACAAACATGTTTTTATTAAATACTAAAGAAATATTTATGCTCTTTCGAGAAATATATAATCATTGATTTTTCCACGTTTCGAGCAGTATTAGGGAAGAAATTAAAGAAATATACAACTTGATAACGCACTTGAAATTGTCATAGGCGACTACAATATTTTTAAGTTATGGAATTTTGCCTGTAATGCAGACTTTTTAGTTTACGTAAAATTAAAATAATGTTCCATCAGCTATTAAATAAATAGTCCCCCGGTAATTTTTATTTTCAAGGAATTTAAGAATAAGTTATATTTTTCGGAGTTTTGCATATGATAAACGCATGCAAATATCATGCTTTAGACGCCAAAAAAATGTACTCTGAAAACTTTCTACTCGTTCAGCTCTTTCTTAGAATACTTAGGAGATTAATTTCTTTTAGTGCGGGGAAAAGCAAGACAATGCCTTAAACTATCATTAATTTGTTAGTTTAATAGAGTTTTAATGTGACGCATCCATTTTGCATGGCGTGCTGTTAAAATTGCAGAATAACTTCAAGTCCCATTCATGTTTAACAATTTTATTGAGTGAAAATACATTTAAAGTTCAAAGAAAGAAATACTTTCCATAAAATCACGCGCACATTTAACGCCAAATATAAGATCGAAATTTATGAGTGCGAGTTATACACTGAGTATAAAAACAATAGCTTTAAAAATAATAAAAAAGATGAGCGTGACACAAAAATTGAGTCAAATAAAAATAAAAATTGGTCAATTCTATATGAGTCAAAATAAAAAGAAATGATTTTACTTATGAATTTGAATGTTTATAATTCTAAAAGTACACTTTTTCCTTCGTAGAAATGGCATACTACCTGGAGTAAAAGTTTTCAAAATATATGAGCGTTACACACATATATATCAGGTTTCTTCTTTAAAAAGTAGGTGAGCATTGAATGGCGAATATATTTTTAAAAATGCAGTTTGAAAGTGTAGGTGCGCATTATACGCCGGATTTTACGGTACATTTAAAAAACCTTGGGACAAAACTGAAACAATTTAAGTCATTGCAACAGTAATATATGATCGTTTTTCTTAAAAATAATTTGTATAAAATAATGCATGAACATTTGATAATAGGATTCTCTGAGTAAGTACTTATTATATAATTTAATGGTTGATATTATAACTAGTACAAATTAGCATTGAAAATTTTGATTTTGTAACCCAATTCATTAAAATGTATTCAAAAATTTAATGCACATGCACGTGTGCAGTAACAAAATAGTAGAATAGTTCACTTAATCGGAAATTTTTATAGATGGAATGAACATTGAATTTTATGATATTATTACTTATATTACTAAAATACATCTCAGTAATATAATTTCCTAGAAGAACTTTAATTTTTGAATCGAGATTTGTACTACTGTTACATTGAAAACATTAAGTAAGCATTTCTATTTTAAAAATGCGTAGCTTATTACAATAAATACTCAATAGAAAGTATTGATATAAGTAATTATACAAAGTACAGACCTTTGTTACTGACGATTTTTTTTCAGTTTGTATAATATTTTTAATGATTTAATTTCTGGATTTAAGGGGAGGAATAATAAAGATAAGCATTCCTTTTAAGTTCGAGAATGGGGTTAAAAAATTTGATACAATATTAAACTGTAGAAGGAAAAAAAATCAAAAATCAAACAATACTGGACATTTGGAAATATTAAAATATTTGACACAATATTAAACTCGTAGAGGGGAAAAAAATTCAAAAATCGAACAATGTGGACATTTGGAAAAATTAAAGTAAAACCATTTTTTTCCTTGTTAAACATAATTAATAAAAAATTTATATAGAAGTGATATTCTAAGAGAATAAATATTAAAAAAAAAAATTGTATTTCGTTTGGCAATTGATATGAAAATTTGAAGTACTCATCATAAAAGATAACCAAACATACAACGTAAAAAAATTTGGAAAAATGTTGGCATGCGATTTCGATGTAACTGAAAGATTTTCTTCGAACACGGTGCTTTGTTTGCCGAATTCTTTTGATCTGTTATACATATAAATATCAAATTCTACGCTCAAAATAAGACATTTCTATGAAAATGAAAACATCAAAAGAAATTCTAAATGTTTTTAATATTCGAACTGGCTGTTTTTCCTTCCATTAAAAAGTACATTATTATTGCGGTATCAATACACTTGATAGAAATACACAATATAAATTCATTAATTATTTTTGAAGAAAATATTTAAATTTTTATAAATGCTCAAATGAAGATTTTTTTCCCTTTTTTATTCTTAATTTCTGTCTACTTCATAGTAGCTGTGTGAAGTAGAAAGTGTAAAGTGTAAGTAAGAAGTATGTAATATATATACATTTAAAAGGGAAGGTAGTTAGTACCTTCAAACACTAGTTTAACCCCAATTATACGGTCGTAAGTTCCAAAATGCGTTTTTACATGCCAGGCTGCATTTTTAATTTTAGTTACTTTGTACTTCCTTTCCCTTACTTATTTAACAGTTTTATTAATTTTTTGTATTTTTGCTTTTATTACTTATTTTTTCACGTTCATATATATATATATATATATATATATATATATATATATTATATATATATACATATATATATATGTCAGGTTTGAAAAGATTAACTTTAAAATTAAGGGAGTAATAAATAAAAATAGAGCAAACTCTTTATCATCGCGTAAGGATTTGTGGGTAAGTAAACCTATTTAAAGGTGGAGCGAGCGCTGACGAAGGCGAACGCGTACTGGAGAGAGGTAGCTGGTGAACTCTTGGTCGAAGTATCGTCTGTTGTTCGATAGTGTTGGCGCCAAAGGGCCGCCATGTTGGATATTTGATGATTCAAGCAGAATAAAGAAGCATTTTGTAGAGATGATGTCTCATCTTTTAACCCGCAGGCCTGGGGCCTGTCATATATATATATATATAATATATATTATATATATATATATATTATATATATATATGTGTGTGTGTGTGTGTGTGTGTGTGTGTGTGTGTAGGAAAGGAGTGCAAGTTTTCTTTTACTTCTTTTGATTTTTATTGTAAGAGATGGCACCACTAATCGAAACCACGTGAGTTTTAGCTGTGCGATACGATGAGATCATGTATTTATAAAGGGGGCAGAAAAGAAAAACTGAGAGTTGCACCAAAGCTTGAACGAAGGCAGGTCAGAGGAAATCGGTCTCTCCGTTGTTTTGAGAAAGAGTACGTGTTTTCGGAATTAGTATGGTGTTATCTCGAATTATTTAAAAACCCCTTGTAAATAGTAAATGTTTTAGTTGTGTTATTAATAAATTAGGTTATTTTAACTCTGCGTGCTTATTTTAACATTAAAATCAAACCTTCCCTAAACGCCGTCCACATATATATAAATATAAATATATATAAAACTTATGGAATGACAAAAGTATGTGTAGATCAATACTTTCCTAAAATGCATTTATGGAAACAATAAACACAAGCGAAAATCTTTAGGGTTGTTTATGACAAAATTTATTATTCAAAGGACATATTATGGGTCAGCAACCTATAGCACGTGTGCCACATGTGGCATGTGGCACAGTCCTCAGTGGCACTCTACACTACTCTATAGATCTGACAACTTTCGAGTGTTTGAAGTTGATAAATATGTTATGGACATTCTTGAGAAATATTTTATTAAGGAATCACGAAATAGTTTAAGTAATTACGAAAAAATGTGAAAGACAACTCTACGGATAAATTTAAATATCTTTTGTAAATTGTTGAAAGTCATTGCTGGAGATATTTAATCGCTTGAAGTGAGAAAATTGTATGTACTCTGCTTTTCCCTCTTGTTTCTGCGTATATAAGTACAGATTTTTTTCTCATATGAATAATATTTCGAGTCATCAAAAAATTGTTTATAATCGTGTCAACTTGAGAGTCACAAATTATACTCCTGATTTGAAACAAATTATACTCCTGACGAAATGAAAGTAGTGTGGTGAAAAAATTAGGTTCGCATTAATATTTTATTTATATTTTTATTTAACTAAAGGGAAGGAAATATATATATATATTATATATATATATATATATATATATATATATTGTTGTCTTTTTTTTTAATAAATGTATTTAGAAATTCATAATACATGTGCAATATTAATTTTTAATAATTTTTGTTGAAGAAATAGTTATATTTTATTCTGTTTGTTTTTATGTTAAGAAGTATCTTTAAATGAGATGCAAAATTAATGAGTAATAAAACTGCAAAATGTCTTTTATTGACCTCTCTTCTCTAACTCAGCATGCATTATCGTGGGAATCGAATTGTTTCAAAAGCAGCATACTGTGCGGCACGCTGTGCCATATTGGTATATTGGTATGGCACGCTACAGCTAAAAATTTGCCGAACCCTAGTATAGATACTTAAACAAATCTAGCTTATTTGAAATTAATACTTCGACCTAATCTTTTAATGTTTCCTTACTTCTACATTTAACTTATTTCAGATTAACATTTGCATAACTCTTTTTTTTAATCCGAACTATTTAAACTATCTACTCTATAATCATCCCTTCGGTTAATTATTCCATTAAGATTGTATCCAGAAAGAGCCAATAGCATGTCTTACTCTCGGGGAAATCTAAGACCATTGAGCCTATTTGTCTCCTTTAACATATATTCAATTCCTTTACATGAGATTGAATTTATTACATTTCAATGAAAAGGTAAGATCTCCCGGCTACCCTTTAGGGACTTGGTGATTTAATCGAATCGAAACTTTCTTAACGAACTTTAAATGCTGAAGATAAATTGATACTGTTATATTATCTGTTTAAGTAGTATAGTATGATATTACACTTCCCATTGATAACGATGTTAATTTGCTTAAAATTGATATATTAAGAGGGTTAAATGAGCCCAGAAAAACACAAAAGCTTTGAATACTTTAAGAATATTTAATGGAGAGGGTGGGGAAAGTCCAACGCTTCATGTAATGACATTTAAGATGTGCTGAATGATGTAGAGATCAGGTGATCCAGATATCCATGGATTGATTCATTGTATGAGTTTATGGCACAAGAACCAAATCAGGATCAGTTGCTCAAATAATGACTTAAAAAATATAGAAATTTTGAAAACTCATTCTAAATCGAAGGTAATGTGATAAAAACAGATAATGTTCTAAAGGCTTCAACAGAATTTCAATTAAAAAAACTAAGACGTTGTAAAACCAAATTTAGAAGTTTAAAACTAATTTAAGAGTTTTCATCATTCTCGCAAAGTGAATAAAGTAATTTATTTATAAAAAAAGATCATATTGTATTATATAAATTCAATAAAAAATTAGAATTGACGTAAAACACCAATTGAACGTAAGAATTCAAATAGATATCCATGGAAGTAAGGATCTTATGGATAAAATAATAATCTTATAATAAGGATAGAAACAGTGAGTGACAACACCAAACATTTTCTTGTTAAAACATAAATTTCCAGTGGAATGCTGCTGATGAATAAATAGAAATATATACACGGTCATTAAATATATTGTGGTTACACTGACCTGTGAAAAACCACACCACATGTAATTGGAGTCTCATTTCTGTCAAACTAAACATTCTAGATGAGAATAATATTGAATTTATATCATTCTTTGAATAATTCCTTCACCATGTGCTAATGGAAATCTGAACTCATCAGTTTTGGAAATTTTACTATACATGTGTAGGATCTAGTGATGACGATCCTGTAATGCAAATCTTTCAACACTTTAATGTACGGTTAGTAAAGATACCTTTGTGTGGTTTTCTGTACACCATGGCAAGAAGAAAACTTTGCACAACGTAGCTTCTAGAAATTTTCTGTGTACCATCAGAGACAAACTTTTCAGTGATTTTATTCGTTGTGGCTACAATTTGGTGCTACAATTTGAACAACAATGATGACATCGCATATCAGAACTTTGTTCATTGCAATTGCCTTTCTAAGTTTTCTAGAAAAATTGAAATTAACGTATTTATAGTACATTCATGATACACTGACTCATGAAAATGCTAGTAATATTTCCGAGGTGGAGCAAGTGATTCATGAATTTATCCTGAAAAATCCATGTTACCCAAATTACAATCAACTATTAATGATTCTCCTCACATTAACACTTGTATATTTTCCATTTACATGTCCTCCGGAAAAACTATATCAATGAACAAATAATTACCGACTCTCTTTCTATATATATATATATATGAGTATATGTATAAACACAGAATGAGAGCAATTGAATTGAAGACAACAATATTTATATATATATAAACAATACAACATACAATACAATTTATATATATATATATATTTTTACATACAAGGATGATGAAAAAAGTGTATGCACATTTTTATAAAGAACAACGTATATATATTGTCATAAGTATTACAGTGAATAAAAATGCGTGGTAATGGAAATCATATATATGTGTGTGTGTGTGTGTAAAATGGATATAAGACTCATATCCATTATATTAAATATGATTTCAGTTAGTATTATAGGCAAAAAAGGAGAAAGTTGAGTAGCTGTAAAACTGGTTAAACCCCACTCTTTTTCCAAAAAAATCGTTGTCTAGAATGTTTATAAATACTGCAGCATCCATCCTTTCATTGTTTCAAAAATTTCAGTTATGTAATTATGTATTTCAATCATTTGTATTCAAATAATTTTTGTCTTTCAAAAACGTACACCTGAGTTTCTACTTATATGTGCGCTTTTATTGTACTCCAAATTACGTTACCTATATAATAAGTTATTTATGATTAATCTGTAGATTTTAATTTAGCATAAGCAAACAAGAGATAAAAACCAAATAGAAGCATTTAATGCTCAAACTTCCCCACCGTGTGAAAAGGTTGTCAAGTATCTTGTACAGCAAAGCAACACAACAAATGAAACAAAAATGACAATTACACAAAACACACTAAAAAACAAATTAAACATACTTGTTTATTAGTCACAAAATGAGACTACAAAGATTGTCTCTATCAGTGATTATCATTGTAGATAATATACAAAAAATCATGTTGAATGTATATTATTTCACGTTGTGCGTACTTGATAAATCATTCAAAAATGTATCTTCTTTTTCTAGATTTTGAAGTTATGTACACCAGTAATTTTATTTGATAGTATTTTTTCTTTTACTGTCATCAGTCGAAACTGCATCGAAATTGAATCAAATATGTCATAATCGATTCACAAAATGTCTACATTTTAATTAAATGTCCTCTCCTTACACTCTCTCTTTATACACTTGTTATTCTGAACAAGTGTATAAACAGAGGAACAAGAGAGAGTGTGAACATGTTTACTATAGCAACCATTAACTTGGTATACTGGCATCTAAACATAAATTCTTTTTGGTCCATTCTCAATAATCTACGAGTTTTGTAAATATTCAAAATCTTTGTGCACATCTCATTATATATTTACATTATTTAATCAAATGTTAAGATCACTATATTTATATTTTGAATTTATAAACAAATCGGTTTGGGTTATAAATTATGCATAATTAATATAATGAGTTACAGTAATGTTTTATAAAAACTTTTACGTATATAACAGTTATAAATTATGCAGATAACTATACATATTCATGTAAATCTCTCACTTTTCATATGAATAAACATAAAATAAACATTTGTAAATTAAATATAAAAAAGTTAACAAATTTGGGGCATTCTAGGTGTTTAGCAATATATTATAGTATTAGGGAAGAAATACTTAAAAGTAATTGAAGTCACTTTCGCATTTTAAGCATTATAAATTAAATTAACACGAATTTGATCAATGTACACTGCATTTACAATAATTATAATGATGTTCATCAATTTGTTTTTGAAAATTAAATGAGTAAAAATAGAAGTCCCTGATAAGTCTGAAGTACATCAATATAAAACATCATTGTTATCTAAAACTTATTTACAAAAATGAAAGAAAAATTTATAAATAAACTGATTATTAAAAACCCTTAGAAAATTTTAATGAAAACGTATTAATCATGGTGATTGAAGATTTTTATTTATATCTATCTCTGAAGCAACACTAGGGTTAATGTAATTTTGAACCGCAGTCAAGCGATAAAGGCGACACTTGAGCTATCACACCAAACTTCCATCCCACGAGGACTTCAAACCTCAGAACATTTAACGTATACCAGTCCTTCTGCACATGGGTCTTCAGAGACAGAAAGGTTCGAACCCATGATTAGACAATGTGGACTACAAATTCACCATCATAGCACTACGTCACTAAAACGTCCAAAATCATTTTTCAGAAAATGATCATCTTTCCTTAAAAAATGTTTATTTTAAATCATTTAAAATGTCCGCTATGTATCTGTGTTTAAAGCTTTGATCCAAAAATTGATTTTTTTAATACTTGCATTTTAAATAATTTGTGCTCTGATTTGTAACCAGTGCATAGTAGGAAAAAAAAGAAATAAAAAGTTATCAATCCTCCCAAATCATTTGCCCCCAACGATTTGTGAGCGTGATAAAAAGAAACTAGATTCCAATCTTTTAAGAACTATATTTTTAAGCTTTCCTTCATCACTAGAAGGGGTAAAAAAACGATCGTAAAAATTCGTCATTTTCTCAACACCAGATGGTTCCACCAGTCATTTTAACATCCTTATTTGAAGATAATACAAAAGGATATAACTTCGAAGGGAAGGGATGAAACAATTCCACTTTCAAATAAATCATACTCCCTGAGAAAAAATTCCACGGCATGTGTTTCTTTCTTTCATCAGATCCCTATGAAACTGAAAACCCTTTTATTTGATCCGTGACGATACCTATTCAATAAAAGAGTCGTAAATATTTTACATCGCATCATAAAAATAATCGTTGGACGTCTAAATCTCGGATAATGACACTTCATCGCCGGAGCATTTCAGTCATTTGCTTCGTTCCAAGTCGATGAATGCGCGGAATGATACATTTATTGCTCGACCGACAGTCGTTCAGTTTTTACAACATATATTTAAACATATGTGTAGATTAAGTTGGTGGAAAAATCCCGGCTTATAGGTGAATTTTTACAAAGTGGATTTGGTTTTGATTAAGGCTTTTGTGAAAATAAAAACTGAGGCTAAAAGAATTGAATTTTAGATTAATAAAAATAAAGTCTTCACAAAAAGAATTTTAAAATGGGTTTTTTATTGGATCAATGGATTTTTTTGGGTGGATTTGGTATATTTAGAACGTTTTGTTTTGGACTCTGTTTCTACATTAGCCACTAGGAGGGGTGCTATTTTTCAACTAACAGTTGAATATTAATTACTTTTTTAATTTTGCTTATTCTATAGTTCCCGAGTTTGTCTTACGTAATAATTAAATTAATTCTTAAAGTTTACCAATGTAAAAAATATTGTTAATTTTTTAATTGATTGAAATATTTTTTTTATAAACATAGTCCATTGATGTTCTCAACATAGCTCTTTGATGGCAAAACTGTTTTTAATTAAGCTCAATGATCGCAAAACTTTTCTTTGAAGGAAAAAGAAATAAATGATGAATAATAATACTTAATTTAATATTATGAATGGTAATAAGGATTTTATAGAATAATTTTTTTTAAAGAGAACACTAAATTAGTTTTATAATGATTAAGTTTATCATCTATACATTATCGATTACAATGTTTAAAGTTTGCAAACGTAAAAGGAAACTCTTGTTGCAGAAACATAATCTTTCATATGGTCATTTCTAAAGAAATTGATGAATTTAAAATATTTCCAATATTACCTTTCAAGGGAATTTGCAACTTTTTTTTTCTTCTTTTATATAGTAAAAAAACTGATGGAGAATTTGCTTCTAGAGATTAGACTATTTTAACCTTTTTAAAAATTCAGTACTAGATTAAAGACTACTTTACGCATGTGATAAAGGAAATGACGGCGTTTTTTTGAGCAATAATTAAAATTATACTAAATTATTATTAAATACTAAAATTGTGTGTGTGTTCACAGCTGTCTGCGGTATTTGCTTACACATTTAATCACATTTTAGCTCATAAGATTTTTTCTCCATAAAATGCCCTAGTGCAACAAGTCCAATTGACTTTAAAAAGTTTGGATTCAATATTACGGTATTTACTGAAATACATATAGGGAAATTTATTATTACTTAAATACATGTAGTCACTTCGTCATTTCTTATTAAAAAATATTGAATTAAAATGAGAAATTAAATGTTTCTGTCCATAAAAAGTTTTAATAAATGTTAAGAAATAAGAAAGTAAAGAAATATTATTCTCTCAATGTCAGGAAATAGAGCATGTTACATACATTTTTGGATAAAATTATAAAATGTTGTTTTGAAAATTAAAAAAAAAATCAGTTCAATTATTATTTTCTCTCCCAAAGAATATGGTTACGAACTAGTTGCCCATCGGTGTGGTGTGATAGTTTCGAGAGGGTGCCAGCTCAGCTGACACCCTCGTCACTTGATCGAGGTTCAAACTTATGAGGTCCTTCATCAGTAATACTCCTGCTGATTTATAGTGCGACGTTAATGTAATTCTCTCTCTCTCTCTCTCCAAAAAGATATAACACTTCAAATTTAAAACTGCTCTTTCTAAAAGCATACAACATAGATATCTATTATAAGAAATCAAAATCTTTGTGATTTTTTTCAGAAATTTCATTTTTTATGATATTTTAAATAACGTTTTAGTTAATCATTTAAACTTAATAAAAAATGTTTTGTCATTATTGATAATTTAAATCTCGGTCATTCATTACATATAGTTTCTTTTTGAGGAAAATTATTATAAACATACAATATATAATGGATATCAATTGATTTTAGCTTTTTTATTTACTGACGCAAAAATTTCTTGATTCATTCACCAGGTTATATGGCACACATTAAGGTATATATATATATATATAATAAGAAAAGATAAATGTATGTATATATCACACAAAAATATCATGACACGTGCATTACAAAAATATTGAAGCAACTTTACAATAGCATTTCAACGTTCTTATATTTGTTCATTTATCGTGGATATATGATAGCTGCCACTGTATTATGTAGTTACGAAGCTTCTAATTTATTAGAAACATTAATGCCAAATGTACTATTATAGTTTGGTTTTCGACAAATATCAGAAGTTTTCTTTAAACCTTCATAATCAAAATATTGTCTTTAGTGAATGTCAGAACAGAATATTAAGCTAATTCCTTGACAGTAAACAAACTTATCTCTCCATTGAATTAAGAGGAAATTATATTTATATATATCCTTTTTGCGGATATTACTTTTCTTATATTTGTGCTAGTGGATGCCTTTATGGAATCTTCTATCTCACAGGCCTTATTGATCTTACTTTTCTCTGTCGTCTTCGATCTGGATCTATGTCCAACCTAACTTGCTGTGAAGTAAAGGGTAAATGCTGGAAGCCCAAGGCAAGGGTCCATTTTGGTCTTTTTTATTGCTTCCATAAATAAAATGGCCGCCATTTTTCTACCTAATGCCCCGCACTGGATATTTCCCAGCCGTAAAAGATGTAACGCATAACTTGAGCTCTTTCATTACTTCACCACTTCAAAACAGTTGGGAATACCCGACGGTAACAACAAATGAGTTATTTCAAACATCGATAAGAATGACTTGGGAAAAAATATTTTTATCAGGAAAAATGTTCTTTAGAATTATACTTGAGTTGCAATTTAGAAGTCCTTATTTGAGTTAAAATAATAATTGTTTTGAAATGATTGTCTATACAGCACTGACTGATACATTCAGACCCAGTCTATAAATTTATTGTTTTTTTTTTAAAATTTTCTTAGTTAAAATAAGAACGAACTTTGTTCAAGGAATATTAAAAAAAATTGGAACTTTTAAGGAAAATGCATATAAATAAATAACTCAAGCTTATTAGAAAATATAATGCTATTGAAATATAAGGGTTGCTTAAATGAAAAGTGGACAAGTTGAATATGAAGAATACCTTTATTGGAAATTAAAATAAATTGCATGAGAGCAGTAACACAGGTCCCATTGTTTCGACAGTAGTTCTATATCTTCGCTGTAGAAAGATTGCGGTGATTCTCGAGGAAGTCCTGCACAGCTTCCTTCACCTCATCGTTCGAATGGAAACGAAATGTTCTCTTAATTGGAGAACAGTATGGTGCATTTCAGGGAGATAAAATTGGACTGTACGGAGGGTGTTCCAACACTCTTCAATGAACTTTTTTTGGTTGTGTGGGCTTCTCGGGAGACGTTTGAGTAGCATTGTCATGAAGATCTGGTATCGTTTGCCATCATTCACGAAAACTTTTGCACTTATTGTTCGAACTAAACATAGACTAATCCCATTCGCTGATAATTCCCCTCATTCAGCTCACCTTCCCCAATCAGAAACCATACCACAGCGCATTGCTCCGACGCGTCCGTGAATAGCACGACTTTACTTTCGATATACAGTAGAACGTCGTTTATCCGAACGTTTATTATCCAAGCGTCAAATACCCGGACCAAAGTTCAGATACATTTTCGAACAGTGCAATGCTCAACAGTTGTTTCGCGTGAGGCCAAAAAGTGACGGGAAAACTCAAAGTGAGAGATATTTCGGGAATTTCAGTTGGGTGATTTGGTAAACATCTGCGAGGAATATTAGGTCAGTTTGTTTCCACGTAAAGGAGTGTATACTTGCACTTTTGTTGAGTTTTGTTGATGCAGAAACCAGGATGGCATGCGATGCAGAAGACTGTGGATTTCAAATGCTAAATGACGACTAGATTGTGACTTCCGTGCAAGAAGAATCCGACCCTGTTGACGATGAAACGGATGAAGACGAGGACAACAACAAAGAAAGTACCAAATGCTGACGAGTTTCTGCGTTAGAGATAGCTATGGAGTAGTACGAACAACCATCAGAGTGCTGTCCTACTCAACTACTGCTGCTCAAGAGAATAAGAGACCTTGCATCAAAAACGTTAAGGTATACAATGGTACAGTGAAAAATAAGTGATTATTTTTCACAATAAAGGTAAAATTGCGACATTTTGCACCTATTTTGCTTTTCTTCAAGCACGTTTTCCACCTGTGATGATTTTCAATATTCGTATAGTGTCCGGTTTCATATACTGCATGGGTCACATTCGGTTTTCGGTTATCCGAACAATCGCTTATCCGAACGGTGTCTGGTCCCAATTGATTCGGATAAACGACGTTCTACAATATTTCCTCTACCAAGAAAAGGTTTCATCATTAAGTGACGTATGCGATGCACATCTCCTACCTTTCTTTTACATCCATGTTTGTTAGCGCTGTTAAGCAGCAATCATTTTAACATAGTTGTACGTGTTTATTTTCATTTGGGTAACCCTTATAATTTTTATAAAATGAAAGAAATGTGTTTAAGTAAATTATAAAAATAAAAATATTGATAATTGTCGTTAGCATCAAAACCTCTAGAAGGAAGTAATTTTTAATAGGTAAAATTATTCCTAACTATGTTAATTTTTTTACAAATCAATACGGATATTAAGAGTTATTATTTTTTTACTGTTGTAGTAAATTTTTAAATTCTAAGTTCTTTGCGATTACACAAAACACATGGACAAAAATTTTTACCACAATACATTTGAGTATGATGGTTAAATAATAGGATATTTTTAAATAGCCCGTAGCAGTATCATTAGTGATCATTGAGTAATTTGTCATGAAAATAATTCAAAATTACGAAGAAAGGCTTCTTGATACACACGGAAACAGTATTTAATTTTTGAATTTAAGTAGGGATTGGACTATTTTTTTAAATTTAAACACTTTTGCGATTTTAATAACAAAATTAATCATTTTGTATGCTTTTGAATATTATTTTTCCACTCAACACAATTTTATCTACGAAAAAAAATTAATTTGTCTATTAATATTATGTTGATTAATACATTTTTATTTTTTGCAATTAGTATAGGTCTTTTTTATTTTTAATTTAATTTTATCATTTTTAAAAACTTAATATTTTATTTATAATACCTTAAAATATCAAATATATAATATTACTTATAATGCATGATTATATACATATATATTCAAGTTTAACTTACAATATATAAAGGACATTATAAAAAGCTTCTTTGATGAAAGTAGGTTTTTATAAGAATTTTTAATGTGCTTTCCTGTTTTATCTCTCATCTAATTAATTGAAGTAATCTTGAAAAATATGAGCTTGTCTCTAAAATATTAATTTAATAACTAAACATATTTCATAAGAAGATTAAGATAGTATGTGTTTTTTTCTATGGAAAGCTAATTTTATAATTTTCACTGTATATTTAATGGCCTTCAATGATGCGACGCATATTTTCTTCTTGCCGTAAGAAAAAGTAAGAGTGTCGAAATTTAAATTAATGCTTATATACTATTAAATACTGGACTATAAAGCCAAATTTTTAATGTGGAAGAAAACACACTGTAACAACATTACATATTAATTTCTGTATTTTTTATATTTTTGCACGTGCATGTATATCCGTTGTGAAATTTAATTAAAAAATATTTTTCTGAGGCGAGTTTTTTCCTAATTAAATACCGTTTGAAAATATGGCCATTGTAGCTCTGCAGTCACAATTTTGAGCATTCGTACTAAGTGTCTTCATCTGCTGTCAAACATAGTTTACATATATATATATATAATTTAAAAACCTTTTAAAAAATATGAAGCTTAAAATATAAATGAACAAAAAAAAACATTTCTAATAGCTTGTATAATCTAAAAAATATACAATTTCAAAACGTTTTTATAAGTTATTTGTTTTAGAGTTAGTAAGCTTTCTTTATACACACATAAGACGCATGATGCAACACTCACAATAATTGCCAAACACTTGGAATATCTGCAATCCAGACAGTATTTGTCGAAGACTGTTGCTTGCCCATTGATGATTACTTGAAACTAGAATAGTTTACGCAGTTGCAGAGGAACACATTCCCATCCTTGATGTTTCCTGCAAGTTCACATATCTAACTGTTCGAAATCAATTTAATGGAATCACGCTAAACGTAATAAATCAAAAAGCCTTCCGAATCTTAGCATTAAACTCCTTTATTGAATCTTATATCAGTTTATTGTGAACCTCCATTCGCGTTGGTGTGAGAGTTAATGGAAAAAAACAGCCATATAATTAAAATACAACTATTATTTCGTAGCCTTTCAATTACTGTCAACTTTAAACTAAGCTTATAAGGAGCGAGTAAGTTTTATACCCTACTCTAAATATTCATATAATAAAAAATGCTTTTCATTAAATACAGATACTCAACTGGATTCCTTGAACTTCCACATAAGGTTCCTAATCCCTTTTTCAGATGCTCTAACGATTCAATTGTAATCTCTAATTTAATCTAACAGCAACGCGTCTATTTGCTAATTTTCCTTTTCTCTCTCTCTCTCGTGAACTCAATTCACTTAACTTTAAATAGTAGTTTCGCTTTGCATAAATCATGGTTACTTTACAAAAAAAGGTTTTCCAATCAATTTCTCTTTAGTATTAGTAGAAAGGCACGAAGAGAATCTGTTAAAAGTTAATATCTGAATTTTTTATTAAATGGAATTTTAGATTTTTATGTGATTCAAATTAAAGTAAATATCTGTCGTTTTTTTGTTTTATGTTCTAAAAATATTTAGAAATTTCCAGAGTCTTATTATGGTATCCGACTACCCTAAAACTGTGAATTTTGCCAAAAATTGACACATTTTTTATGGTTTTATTTTATAGACCATCTTATTAGCTTTATAAAATTACCAACTGTATTAGTTTCCATTCACTAGAATTAAAACTAATGTGTTTTAGTGAAAGAAGATGACATTAATTTAAGCAAGAGGTCATACCTCAAAACGCTGTTTTACTCGAAATGTTTTTTTTTTCTTTAAATGCTCGAACAGGGACAGCAATTGCTAAAACAGTTCAAAAAAAATTAACTGAAATTTTTTGTGTATGTTCTGTATAATAGTAGAAGTCTTTTAACCTTCAGGTTTCTCAATCACTGTTTTTTATTACATAATTTACAATCCCTTACGTAAATATAATCACTGTTATTTTAATCAATTTTATTTAATAAATCAGATAAAGTGCTCTAGTTTTTGTAAAAATTCAAATATCTCTCATCTTGAAGGTCATTTCAAAAATTGAAAATTTGTTCATAAACTTTTGGTTTAGAATGGGCTAAATTCATGTTATGTTTTTTTATAATTTCTACCAATTTTTTTTTCCATTTTAGTAATAATTTCTTTTTATCCTCTTAATTTTAGCACATTTTTCTTAAAATGTACGAAACAAATCTAAGAACCACAAAAAATCCCCATATCTCCATTGAAAAAAAATTGTCGCAAGTAGTTGGATACCTTAAAAAGAATACCCAGATAGCAAAATAAGTACTTAATTCTATTCTCTAGTTTCCCACACGGCGTACATTGAACATTAATAAAAAAACTACAAAGTAAATTATTAAAGTTAAATTTTTAACAAAAATACTAAAATTCAAAATCATTAATATTTTTCTTAAATTTCAATTTCTTATAATAGAATTTGAAATTCTTCAGCAGTAAAGAAGGAGTAAAATTGACGGATAAAGGAAATTCTAATTAAATAAGAAATAAAAGAATAAATAATAAATCATGAATTTTTTCTTCTTAATTTATCATATAAGTTGAAAATTAGATAAAATTTCTGAATAAATTTATACAATTTGTGTGCATTGAAAATAATTCTATGTATTAACCTTTTCGCGACGACGAACTGATCAACGGAAAATATTGTAGAGACGGGTGTGTCACATATGCATCTCCCCAAATGTCGCCAACAGCCGGATAATGCACTGGTGAATCGCGTTTCGTAATAGTTCTGCAGGTTTGCCCCTCCCAACGAAAAATCGCATTGAATGGCCTGCCGTCTGATAAAGGGGTATGTGACTGATGCAAATATGACACACCCGTCCAGAAGGAAACCCTTCAGTACCGGCAAAAAAAAAACCGTTTCCCAGGCCCACACGTTCCGAGAGGAATGTGAACGGTCAAATTTCATTGCTAAAAGCCTAATTTCATTTGAAAATTCATAGAAAATATTTAATACAATCAAATGCGGTAAAAATTATAATTTACTATCATTGATAATATCTGAATTTTTTCCCACTATATTTTTTAAAAAATGCGAATTTTAAAGAAAATATTTTTATTTTAAGTAAAAAAAAATACCCGTTTCACTTTTTTCGTCAAGATTATTAAAACAAAATAAAGGCAAAACTTATAAAATAATATCGGACAAATCCCAAACGATAATTTTACTCTCACATAAACTTGTTAAGGTTTTCACTGAGACAAATTTTTAAATAACACAGCAGATATATCTTATTTTTATTTTTAATTAATCCGTATAGCTTCCTTAGTTCTTTTTAGTATCACATTAGTATTATATTTTCTCTTCTTGTGGTTATGACAACTCTGGTTGCGATAACAACGATAAAGAGAATCGTTTGTTTTTACTGAATTAAAAAGGAATCAGTAAGAACAAACGATTTTTTTTTCGTTAAAAATGAGTCATCGCATTTGTTTTATGAACATCTGTTTTTTAAACGTTTTTGAGAATAAAAATTGTTGTTTTAATCCTGAACTAAATAAAAATAAAAAAATTAAATAAATACTGAAAATATTATTTATAATGTCTGATGGGCCCAATTAACTAATAAGCTTTCAACTTAGTCAAATATAAACAGAAATCCAAAGCACAATAAATGAGGAATCCTTAAATACCCGATTCTTTTGAAAGAATTAAACATATGCAGTTTTTTCCATTTTTAATATTACGGATCTAATTAAATAAAACTCGTAACCGAAAACACATATTGAGGTTTAAAGGCTTTGAAAAATTATTTGAAAAAAATTGCACTTGATCCGCCATCTAGTACCATGTAAAAATTAATATAAAAAGGTTCCAAACTCAAATAACACCGGTGTGATCATAAGCCTCAAAGCAGGGAAAGCGCAATCACATATATGATGTCGTGGTCCCTGGAGGAAGAAACACGTGATCACATGTGTGTGATCATGGTCCTCAACGGGTTAAAGGTTCAAAAAGTTATGTTTCGAATTTATTCTTGCAATTAAAACATGTCTGCAAATTAACTTGTCGAAGGTGCAAGAAAAATAATAGTGAAACGCATTGAGCAATAATTACATTGAAAGATCTTCAAGTAATTATAAAACGCATCATGAAAGGAAAAGCAAGAAATACATTGAAATCTATCATGGTACAATTTAAATAAAATAACTGTTGAAATTAATCGTTCGAATAAAATAAATTATCGCTTTAAGAAAGGGCAGAAATAGCTATTTATAGCATTTGGCCTTTTTAATGTCAAAGTTCGAAGTTTTCTATGAGCAATATTACTCTAAACGTCTCATAGGACCTGAAGAAATACTACTTCTACGATAGCGAAAGAAAATCCTTTATCCCCCAGAAAGCTAAAGCATCAGAGTAAACTCTAAATTGTCTTCCTTTCTTGGATTAGAGTCATTAAGGTCTAATCCCAGTTTCTCTACTCATAAGTCCCAGGGAATGGGAATAAATCAGCCTTAAAAGTGCTACTCTGATTACCTACTTGCTGTGCGTCGGGCAGAATCCGAAGATCAAGACTCATTACTGTTGTTTGCCAGTGGTTCCACAAGAATGCCATAAACCGTGAATTTTTAATTAAAGATTAGAACGCATTTCGGGAAATTGGCTCTTAAAATATCCTTTCAGAAACAGTCTGTTTAAATACTATTAATGAATTGCCTTTTTCCAGATTCTCTGTCTTAATATCTAGAGGCTGATAAAGACATTATCCGAAATGATTTAAGAAATGGAAAATGGATTGGATTAAGCTAATAAGACTTCAATTATAGGAGGATAGTCAGAGTAATAATGATTATAATGGAAGATCATTTTGGTTATTTTTGAAATTACTATATGGCAAATGGAGGATCTTCAGTAGTTCTAAAGTGCTTATCCGTGATTTGAAAAGCTTTGAACGTTCGAAATTGTTCGTCGCAGAAAAGTAATTAAGTGTCTTTAGATATTGAGATAAGAATATTCTAACTAATATTATTTAGATTCCATCAGATAAGAGTAAATAATAGATAGATGAATCAAACTTTGGTTATTCAGACTATTTGGACTTCCAGATATTTTAAATTTAAATAAAAATGTATCAGATTTTTCAAGCATGTTTATGTTTTGTTATTGAGAAAATAAGTATGGTATTCATTAAAAAAATTTCAAATAATATATTTTTCTTGCTGTTATTTTTTCTAAACTAGATTATATATATGTAGCTTTTCTATCTCTTTCATGAACAGTCTTCTTATAAAATTGAGATAGATAGTTATATTTAAATCAATGATTCTCAAACTTTCAATATTTGTGACTCAATTTTTAATCAAAATTTTTATTGCGCCGCACCTACAATAATAATCCACTCTAAATGCTAAAGCTAAAATACGACTTTAATTATAAACTATGCAATTTATCAAGATAAGTATTTAATTTTGTATATGTTACTTTAAAGTAATATAGATATTTTAAGTAATATGTGAACAATACAAAACTTTTTCTTTCTAATTTTTAAATTAGAACATATTTCACACACACACACACACAATTAATATGCAAAGTTTACTTTATATTTAATATATCTAAATGTATTTTGTTTTGCTTCTATTCGGTAAATAATTAATTTTTTTAAAAAAAATCCTTTATTTTTAACGTTTTGATATACTCGCGTCTCCCATGTAGGGTTATCACGCCTCTCTGGAGGGGAACGCCCCAAAGTTTGAGAATCGCTGATTTAAATGAATCCTAATGATGTCACAAATTCTCGTGAGGAATTCATTAAAATTTTAGTGATTTGAGCAACTTAACATGTAAAAAAGAATAAAAAAGAAAAGGAAGAAAGATATTGCAAGTTGGGGAATATTGTTTTCCAAATTCTGAATCGGATGTTTAAAGGTAATAATCCTTATAACGTTTTCAAATAAAAGTATATTAACTGATACCAACTATTACTTATTCATATTGTTTAAACATAAAAATTGCAAAATAATAATAAAAAAATAATTAATAAGGGATTATTGATATCACTCAAGGTAAATTAGAAAATGTCAGAAAAATCAAAATAAATATTTTTTTTTACTAGCTTAAAGTAAAGATTATCTTATATACATAGTAGATCACTAAAGTACACTGCATGACAGTTGCTAAGGAACAAGGTAAGGAACTATGTAGCCCTTGTGGCAAAAAGGAATAGAAATTTTTAACTAATGGGAAAGATTGTAGCAAACATTGCAACTGCTACCGGTACGCATGTTTCAGCAAGAATCATCTCACGGCCATTAAATGTAATTGGTTTGTGTATGTGAAAGCCTGTTCGTTGCATCCCACATAAACCACATCATCGTCGAAAGAGATTACGTCGGTGTAAGAAACATATGGTTGGGATCACGAAAATTGGATTCAGAGAAATGTTCTCCGATGAATCTCGTTTCAGTGTGACAAGTGATTCTGACTACCAATTACTGTGGAGAGAGCGTGGAACACATTATGAACAAAAGTTTGTTTGTAAACGTGATCGGTACGGCCCAGGAGTGATGGTGTGGGCAGACATGCACTATGGCTAAACACTGCTTCACATTTTTGAACGGGGAAGCGTTACATCTCAACAGTATTGCAGAGATTCTTCTGGATCATGTTCGTATTTTTAAGGGGTGCTGTAGGTCCAGACTTTCTGTTTATGGACGATAAGGCGTGGTCACGCAGAAGCATTGAGTAACCAGACACACTGCAAAGTGAGAATAATCTCCGTATGCAGTGGCCTGTTTACTCACCGACCTATATCCTATTTAACATGCCTGGGATGCTGTTGTAAGATGTGTTGTACAAAGAACCATCCCTTTCCGTACATTGCAAGAGCTCAAAACCAGCTTCAGAGATGATTAATACAATATTCCCCAAGAACTCCTTGATAGTTTAGTGAAAAAGATGAAGAACAGATGCAAAATGTGGATTAGAGTTCGTGATCTCAACACACATTTTACTAAGGTTCTCAAGTTTGCATCATTCTGACCTGATGATCAATTTTGTGTGTCTGCTTGGAAATCATCCAAGATGCATCTTTTTTCTTATTTTTTAAGTTTTTAACTTTTTGATGTGGCGATATCTGTACTATTCTGCACCATAATGAATGTACATCGCCCCTACTAAATATGTATTTAGTTTTATTTCTACAATCATTGTCTATTCTTAACTATTCCAAAAAACGTAACTTTTCTTTAGCAATTGTAGAGCAGTGTAGTTGTAAATATACTTTTAAGACAGTAAATGATAAATTTAAAATTTATCTACATGGCATAAGCGTCTATAATTTGTTTTCATGTTTCATCTTATTTTCTAAGAAACATCAGAAAATGATCTAATTCTTCATACAAAAATTAATACAAAAAGCATTAACATATTAACTTAATGCACATCATGGATCTCAGAAAATAATATATCTCAATAAATTCAATAACAAAGAGGGGTTTATAAAAAGCAATTTATAGGTTTCAAATAAAAGTAAGGAATATAAAATAAGAAATGTAAAATAGCAAAATTTTTTTGTCAGAACAAACTGAGGTTGCATTTGAAAAAAAAAAGAAATCATTAACACGTACGTCTGTAAAGAAATTTTACACGTACATCTGTAAAGAAATATACTTTATTTTGATTAAGTTTTTTCAACAAATATAATAAAACTCTAAGGAGTTGTATATGTCAGTAATAGATGATTTGACTCTAATTTTGCGTTCTCACCTAATTAGAATTATTATTATATTCTAGCAGATATATTCCAATACTTTATTTTTCAGACAAAGAGGTAAACCTTGGAAATCGTAGATAAAATAAAAGAAATATTTAAGTAAATATTTGAAAAATTCTAGTTCAAGGATGTTAATAACCTTGAACATTTTATCAGCAAAAACAATAAAATGTTTAAATTATTTAGTAAATGTATTTGGTATAATTTAATGTACTTCTTAAAATATATATACTAACGCGCTATCAAGATGTAGTAAAAGAAAACATCAATTGAAAAACTTTGAAAAATTTTGCTAACATACATTCTATACTGAAAACAAAAAATAATATTCGATTTTAGACATGTTCTTTCCCTCAAACTTATTCCACACCTTAGAATAATATAGTATATGAGAAAATTCTAAAGAAAGAAGAGATAGATTTCCATTCTGAGATTTATTACTATCGATACTCATAAGAAGCACATCCATTGCGAATCATTCTACCCAAAAGGAAACATCTGGTTATAAGAAAAACATAACATGGGTGGATCTGATTGCGTTACAGCTGCTTATGTAATCTCGATCTAATGAAGTCTTTCATTTTTACCGATGCATGCCAAAAGAGAGGGATTCAGATTCATTTGTTGTCTATATTTTCATAGTAAAAGAAACAAATATATAAATAAAAGTTTACTACACATTAATAACAAAATTTTCTGAATTCTCATTTTTTCCCCCATCGATGTGAAACGTACTTCGAGATATTGGTAGAATTATATTTGCTTAAGATTTTACGATTCCATTCGAAATGTTATTAAATAATTATATTAGAACAAAATATATAAATATCTGTAAGCAAATCTGATGCATCGTTTGTTATTGAGATTAATTTGTCCTTCTTAAGTTTTTTTCTACTTCTTTCGCTCTGGTAATTTCTAATTAATGAATACTATTTTGTAATTGGTAGGTGGATTTTGGTTTCACTTGTTATTGTTCAATTTTTTGCATTTGCTTAAATATTATTGCCTTGACACGCAGTGTAACAAAATTACTCTTTATCTCAGTCTGAAGCATTTTTAGTCTCCTTTCTACCACAATTGTTGTTTGTTTGAAATTAGTATAAAATAAGCTGTCTCAATTCTGCGTTCATTTAAAACACTTTAAAAGTTTTATTTATAATATAATTTTACCGTAAAATTTTAAACTATTAAGTAAATTTAAGATGAAATACACTGGGCATTAAGTGTAAGATATCCCGACCAAATCAATGAAAAAAAATGGATACCATTACAATATAAAGAAAAAGTTTATTTCGAAGCTACAGAGATTTTACGCCAAGGTTCTGTAATTTTGTTTTGTAGTGTCTCTTTCAAGGATTACGCTTAATAAAGATAATAGTATACACTCTAGAAATAAAACTTTATGTTATGAAGTTTTGTTATTTTCTAAAGCGCATGCGCGCGGCCTTCCACCCGATTTTATGAGCCCTTTTCCAAATATACATTTAGCGCTGGAGCACGTCAACAAGTATGTCGAACTGGAATGTTAACACTTAGAAAATAATTTTAAATTATGCCTCTTGAAAACTTTGCAATGAAAGATAATTTGTAATATTCCTGAAAAGCATTCATTGTATACTGATAAGATGTTAATGTATCCTACGTCATCATGATAATTGCTATAAAATATTAAATATCGTAATTGCACAGTCCATCACAGAACAGGGACAATCTATAGCATGAACAGAGCTACAAAACTCATTCCACATTTTCCATAGAAATCTTTGTTTCATGTTTAAAAAAGTTTACGCATTTTGAGTTACAAAGAGACAAAACAAAAAAGTGAGAAACATTTATGATAAAGGCAGTTTCTAAAAGAGCCCTTAAAAATAAAACATATTGTATCTTAGACCTTCAAATAGCAATGTTGAGTATTTATTTGAAACATGATTGAAACTATTCTCGTGTTAAAGATTGATCTACGTGCCGATAGTTTCAGAACTCCTATATTTACAAGAATAAATCTGCTCTTTTTTAAATAAATACATACATAATATAATCTATTTAACAGAAAAAGGATAGGTTTTTCTGTCAGTTACAAAGTTATATTCATGTTTAAGATAAATAAAAAAAATGTGTTGAAAATATATAGAAAAAAAACATAAAACTTGATGATTATTTTAAATGAGGGGAATTAATTGCTGCAGTAACTGATCCATCAATATTTTTTGTCGATTGATACGAAATTAGAATTGTTTAATGTCTATATTATCTTGGATCATTACATACTTCAAAGTTACGTACTTTTTCCCAACATGATGCAAAAGGATTTAAAATAGGAGGCAAAAATAACACTAATAATTGTAGTTCTTTTTTTTAATGATCATGAATTTATTCAATGTTTATATTTAAGAATAGCATAAGAATATAGTTGTGTGCATTTGAAAAATTTGGATAACTAACATAGAATATATTCAGTACACATATATTTTGTGATATTACGAACCAACATTATTTACAGAAATAAATGGTTTTTAGGAAAATTTTTTATCTTTTTTTTATGTTCTGATATATGTAACCAAAGATCATTTACTTAAATAGTAGTATTAATGATTCGGACATATATGATTTGAACGCTGAATCTTATACATCTTTATAAATATATGTAATCTAAGACTTATGTAAGCAACTGCTTGTTTTAAATATTTTAATCCAGGATCAATTATATACAAAATAATTTTTTCATAATATATATATATATATATATATGTTAACTTTTGGCGAATTCCCTTTTGTTAATTTCTGTTAAAAACTTCTTGCATTTTTAATGAAACATATAAAATTACTAAATACAGTGGTACAAGATTTGGAAGCTCAAACTTCTTATTCTAAAATTATTTTTAAAACACTGATAAAACATGTAAAATGCATGCTACTCTTTTGAAAGTTTTAATAAATAACATAGCGCTCAATACATCAACCATTCTAAAATAATTTTTTTCGCTAAATTTTTTAAGATTGATTTCTGGAAATCATAACACATTCCTTTTTGTTCAGAAATTATAAAATTAATCTTTGGTTTCTGATATAATTTTTAATCCTGTTTTAAAAGTACATTATTGTATTTTTACTAATACATATTAGGATTTTTAAGTGTAAATTTTATCAAAAAAACCCATCAATAATTAATCAATATATTTAAAAAATATTTATCACAAAATACCATTAAACTATAGATAATATAAGCATAATAAAGGAGTAGAATTACAAAAATAATTCTAAGAGACAATTTTAAAAAATATTCATTCATTCTTTTTAGAAAACGAGTTTTCTTTATCATTATTGATTTTATCATTAAGACACAAGCGATCAAAAAATATTCACAGTACACTATCCTTTATCGCGGTTCGATTTTTGGTTTATGCTCAAGTCAAAAATTTAATTTTATTTTACTGCTTCGATTTATTTCTGAAAGCCATTCTTTCAGAGTTCATCCCGAAATCCTCTCCTTTATTTATCAAAGAGTGAACTCGAAAGTCAAACCCAATGCTATAGAAAATAAAAATATAAATATATCATACGAGACACCACCACGCGGGAAATACAAAGGTAATAAAAACAAAAAACCCTCTTGTCTAAATGAGCAAAGTAAAAAGTATCTTTTTTGGAGAATCCGACTACCTCGAGGCTTCCAGAAACACTCAGAATTAAAAACAATCAATTTTGAGCCTTTTTCTTTGGGCCTTTTTGCTTTATTTTGTTGTCACTTTAATTCGGGTTTTTTTTCTTAATTATTTTTATTTTTCGTTCTTTTCGTGCTCTGTCGAGTTGGACGGTGTGGTCCCCAAAGAGTGGTAACTGCGAAGGTTTATATATATCATTCCTTACTGACACTTAGATCTCATTCATCTGCTGGTAACGTTAGGCAGCTAATGGGAACGAAAAGCAAAACGAAATATCCTGCATCAATCACTGTTTTCTTATTTACAGTGCAAGTTTATTTCGAGGTGTGGGTGCATTTTTCCATTCTAAATTGAGTCTCTAACAAGAATTCAATTGGAAAAAGACTGGTTAGAGAAAGAAATTGTCAATGTTACGATGGCAGACTGATTGATTGTTCAATGGACTGTGTTGAAAAAATCAAAAGTGTCTACATATGTTGGCAGTTATAGAGAAGTCGTTTAACTAAAACAGTTTAGTATCAAGGACATAACTTTATATTTGTTATTTGCTTACTAAGAAAAATAAAATTGGTTAAAAGATAGAATAGTTGTATGAGGAAGGCATTTGAAAGAAAAAAAACCTCTTACATTATTGATATAAAATTATATTCACATATAAGACATATTATTAATATGCAATTACATTCTTCTGTTAGTAAATTACAGATATTTATTGTCTTAGAAATATCTACATGCTTAATAATCTTGAAGTAGTTTGTAAAAGAGATTGGGAAACCGGTATTTTTAAAGTCAGATCCCAAGACATAGCCTTTTAAATATATTTAAAATCTTTAAGAAATAATAGTTTCAATTTTTTTTCATCAACATTTTGTTATGGTTATTATAATCATCAATTGATCTTTAACCACATTTAAAATTTCGTTTTTAATGCATTTGTTTTGTTTTGCGTTTCTTAACGGTAAAATTTAATTAAAGTATCTCGTTGAAGACAGTTATAGTTTACATAAACAATTCAAATGACTTCTTACATTTTATGATGAAAAGAATTTAAGAGTATCTTAAGAGTACAACGTGCAATACTAAGAACTTTATAAATTAGTTTGTATTTTTTGAAATTTTAAAAATCAAAAATTCTATTTGATTTATATTTATATAGATAAATAATAGCAAAATTGCCAAATGGTATGCCTTTTTTTCAATATAAAAATATATTCTTATAACATTCATAAACAACAGACATAAGCTTATTTTGCTTCCCATTCAAAGCGTACTAGTAAAATAGAATAATAATATATTACAATATGTTTCTTTTGGAAGGAGTAACTCATCATCTTCAGTAGGAATTTTTTTACGTCTTATAATCAGTAGAATTTTTTTCATTCATTCAAACCCACTTGTCTCACTATCAGTTTCATCTATCTGAAGTTTGACAGTGTCTTCAATATTGTGATCACTGTATTTCACCTTTTTATTCAATCCAAGTCAACAAGGCTTTCTAGACATTTTTTTCGAGAAAATAAATGTTACTTAGCTCATATGTTTGACAGGTTTTGCAGGAATTTTGAAAAGGTTATCTTTTTCTCTTTTTCATGTGGTTCACAAATGTTATCACTTTTAAAAAAAATGCCAAAGCTAAATATAGATGTTTCGATGAACATGTTTGGAATATAAAAATATATATATATTAATTTGAGAGAAAAAACTTTAGTTTGAAACTAACTTAAATGCTTCTTATTACGAGTTATAAGTTTCAGAAAATCAATTCGATTTAAGAAATTATTTTTAAAAATTTAGAACATTTTATTTTAATTCTATATTATAATTAGAGAATTAATGGTAAGTTTTGACGACAAAAAAGAGAAACCAATTGTACTTAAATGAAATATTAGTCTCTCGTATAAAAAATGTTTCGTGATGCTGTAAAACAAATTTCTTTACTTATAAGGTATTGTTAGTAAAAATAAATCCTCGTGAAAAGTTGAATTTAACTCAAGAGGAGCATCAAGAACAAATTTTGCAAAAAGGGAACAAATGATGCAAGTGTATGAAAGACAGAAATTTTTACAGAAGATATTATTTGAAAATTAGAAGTACATATTACATAAGAATTACATCTTTACAACTTGATCAATGAGTATGAACAGTTTTAAAATATGTACAATGGGAGTTGGAGCGCCGTTAGGCCGATGGGAGGGGACGAAACCCCCTAGTATAATTTAATTTTATTGCCAATAAAAATAATAGCATGGCCACTCTAAATACATTTATAAAAGTTGCATATAATTCTTCTCAAATTAGAATTAGTGACATGTGAGAAGAAACTACAGAAAACTAAAACCTGTGAGATCAAACTACAGGCAATGTATGTGAAGAATGGTGAAAGAAGTTTGACAGGGGCTATTACATTTAGTAGAATAATTGTGGTATAAATCGCAGAAAGAGATAATACCACATTGCAATTCTTATCACTCTGAGATCAATAAAAAAATCTGTAATAGTTATTATGAGTATAAAGCAATTATTACATTTCTTAAAAACATTACTCAATAATTTCATTAAATGATTACACGTACTTCCATCAAGATAATTATTTCCAAACCTTGGGGAAACGTAATTTACAATTACTAATCAACACAGTATATGGAACCCTAGTAAAAATAATATTTATATGCAAATTCAGCAAAAATCTATTCATAAAAGGAAAGTAAAATTCCCAAGCACACAGTCATTTGTATGCAAGCAAAAACTTCAAAACAGAATCCTCATAAATTCATTTTTATGCCGAAAGGTATCTTGAGCTCCAATTGTTTCGCACAATAATTGAATAACACAAAACTTATATTGTTCTCTCACGTATTCTCGATTAACTGTCGGGAAGCGCCACAATGTTCTCACGTAAAAAGAAAAGCAAGGTTCATGAAGAAGTGAGCAAAAAAGGGAACAACATGAAGTGTAATCGTCGCTTGCCTGTAGAGTAAATGGATTCAGCATACGTCACAACCTCAACTCTATTCCAGGAATAGAGGTGGTACGTGATATCCTTCATTGATGATCCGGCTTTGATAACATCGTAATGAAAGTCACGTGACAACTAAAAGCAAATAAATTGAAGAACAAAAGCTGATGCATATACACTGCTTGAGTTTCCTTTACGTGGAGAGAAGCGGTAAAGAAACGAATCAGTATTACATTGGTCTGGACGTGGAGAGGTATTAGTATGGTCGACAGTAGGGAACCTTTTTTGCCCTTGTTTGTTTTCTCTTTTATGCGATGATTGTTTCACTTATTTTTTGCTGAGAGTAACAAAGTGAAGTTTGAAAAATGATATTTTGTTGAGTCTATGCTTTAGTATGAAATGATGTTGCTTTATTTGAAAGGAGAAAATTGTAGCACTCTCTCTCCCTTTTAATTCAATACCCATAATAGTACTCCCTTGAACATTTTGATATAACTGTACAAATATTTTCTTTGTGTCCTTAGTCTTATAGCCACTCATCAAGCTTTTATGTATATTACATACATATTTATTACATTTCATGTGTATTACATGTAATATAATGAAAATTAATGCCAGACGCAACTGTAGTATCTTATATAACTATTTCATATGAACATAACTGTTCAAAACCGAGTTTCGATATGAGTAATCATGGATGATCAGTAGCACTCTCTCAAAAACTCTTCAAGAGGGGTCCATGGTCAAAAGTCCCCCAACTCGTATCATACCTTAAGACAACACCAATTAATTCTACTGATTTTGTCGATTTTGTTAACAAAAAACAGTAACCAAAAATTATTGAATTAATATTTAGCATTAATTAATAAAATAAATTATTAATTACAAATATTTAATTACACTTAACGTTATATATAAAGGATTATCATCAATCGGAAAAAACTCAATGGATTTGGGGGGGGGAGTCCGGACCCCTAGGACACCTCACTCGTGTGTGCCACTGTGGACGATGGAAAGAGTATTATCAAAATTTAAAAAAATTATTTCTTCCATTTTGTTTTACGAGAGTAAAGATATTTCTGATGAAAATAAAAAGGATAAAAATAGGACTTAAGGCATTTTTTGTTGAAGGTAAAATGATATAAATAACGGGGATTACAAGCAACAAATTGTAATTAACTACAATACAGGTAAATCATAAAACATTTTTAAAAAGCAAGATATCGTAAAGAGCGTTTTCATTTTTCACTGTGCATTTTTATAGTGAAGAAATATAGCAAATGCTTTGAAACCAAACATCTAATGAGTGCTATAAGTTCTTTAACATTATAAAAAATTGGGTTTCTCTCTTTTGTATTTACAACCAGACCACATAGGCATCATTCCATGAGTATCTGACGTGCGAATAATATTTGCATGTGAGTGACGTAGAATAATAATTTAAAGATCCTTTTTGGCATATACATAATCTTTTAACTATATAAATATAAAAGTTAGAACATGCATTAATGTTTTTTTTTCTGTTTTACATTTGAATTCATGGTTATATTATTCTTTGATAGAACAGACCATTTTGCCACCATACATGATTACTCCTTTCCCACAATAATATGAAGGCTTCTAGTTTCAATTTGATAAATAACTCAATAACCTATTATTCTTATTTATTCTTTATTCTAAAAATGTCGAGATGCTAATTTAAGTCCCATATATTTCTATTTTTTGGAGGCCATCACTTATTTAAAAACAAGCGTTTCCTTAAGTCAAATTAAAATTATGTTCTGATTTAACTGTTCGAATAACTCGGCTCTTTCTTTAAATTTAAATAGGCACCAGTAAAATTGAAAATAATAATTTTGCATAATAGTATATTGCATAATAGCTTTGTCTTTTAGCTTTAATTTCTCTTAACTTGAAGTTATGTTTTAAAAACTTCACTCAATTATTACTAACAACAATTAAACAGTTTAATTTCACCTAAATAATATTGTTCAACATTTGTAAAACTTATTGTTCAACAAGTTCTTCACAATTTTAAGCCTCTGCAATGAATATATATAAAATAAATATTTTGTCATCTAAATTAGGATTTTAAACTGCAACTTACTGAATACAAAATGAAAAAATTTTAAGCTCTAGTAATATAGAAGATGTAGAAGGGTAAAAAGTTTATACTCAAAATTCCATGAAAATATTACACTCAATATTTATCTGCTTTTTAACTATGGTGTCTTGAGATACAGACATAAAATTCATTATAATGATATTCATAGGCCTACATAAATCAGCTTAAATTTTAATTGATGCCCTTCATTAATAAAAGATAATCGTCAATTACAAATGCAATCGTCAGCCATAATTTCTCCAAGGAGACGTTGAATTTTATATCTTGAATGAAACATTACCTCAAGACGATGCCTTATCAGTTAGTACGATGCTGTTATCAAATTCTGTGGAGATATATTGTCTGCCTTGAGAATGTGTTGCATATTCATACATTATATGAAATTCATTACCATACATTAAGTCTAGAAAAGTCTATGAATATATATTATATAGTCCCTACAGTTACTGATTACCTGCACAGTAACAAATGTATAGAACGTTATGAATGCAGATTTATATATAATAAGATTCTTGAGAAAATATTTTCATAATGCAGATGCTATTAATATCGCAAATGATATTCCTTTGGTAGGCATTAATTAATACTTATTCTATACTTGTGTGCTCAGAAATAGTTGAGCAACTAACGTTCAAATTTCTAAGAGATTTTATCTTTTTTTTTTGTAACTGATGAAGAGAAAATAGATTGAAAATCTTTAATCTATTCATGTTTAACCTTTAAGATGCATATTTTCATCATAATAATATCTCCAATGCAAAGTATTTAATACATGTGCTGTATAATGCATGCAATTACTCTGAGATAAAATGCTTGTTGATTAAATGCATGCCAATTAAAAACAATTGTTATTCATCTTTTAATATACAGCAATTGCAAACCATTCCATTGTCTAAAGCATGTTTCAAGATTTTGATATTATCTTTTAATGAAATTATTGATTTGCGATTCCAATGTAGCAAATATAGCATTCAGAAGTTTAATCATTCAATTAAGTGCGTTTCTAAATCGAACACATATAATGGATTAAAATAACCAATTCAACAAATAAAAAAAATTCAAACGGCACATTCATTATTATATGTAAATGTCTAAAACAATGTTCTGTTTCTAAGCCATGAACATACAAAAATGTAGGGTTTATACAAATATATTTATCATATTACATTTGAATATAATGTGCATTAAATTTTTGTGCAGGTAAATAATGGATTTTAATTATAATGTGAGTTCAGAAATAGCTTAGCTCATGAGTTGCTAAAAGTTTAAAAAAAGAGCTAAAAACAGAAAAACAATGTTATGTTTATCTACATTTTTTTTCTTATGAATATGAGTAATATTAATATTCCCACTGAATGTGTAACACTTTGATGATAAAAACATATTTGATATCACTCTTAGTGTTTCTTTAGTTGTTTAATTTCAATAGAAACTACATACACACAGATTTCAATTGTAACAAATAGCAATTTTTTAAAGATAAAATATGAAAATCTTATTAGTTTATCATAAAAATATTTATTTTTCTTAAGAATTTAACTAAGAAAGAATGTTTCTCCAGGAAATATTGAAAACCTTTATTTGATAGGGTTTTTGAGATTAAGAGAAAGCTTATATATTTTTAGTAAATAAAAAAATGTAACAAAAATTCAAATTTTTTAAAACTAAACTGATTAAAATATTTTGATTTAACAGAACGGATTTTTTTCAATTGTGTTCAAACTTTAGTCTAATATCAGGATCTATATTCTAAATGTATGCTAAATAATAAGAGAAAAACTATGATCTCATTATTATATAAATTTATAGATGGTTTTGTAGTTTAAGATTTTAAAGTATTTTCAATTTGAAATAAAAGTTCATTTATCATTATAAATTGTTCAATATATATAAGAGAAAGAAAGAGAGAGAATGAGATATATATCTTATATATATATAAATGTAAATATTAAGAAGTTTATAAATTGTAAAAATCAAGTATATTAATTTTAAATGTCCAAAGGGTGAACTTATTTAAAAAATGTATGACTTATACTTCACAGTTAAATTTATGATTCCATAGGCTCTTATTTACAAATTAGCATTCCTATAGAAGATAGAAAATATAATAATTTCTCAAAAACAGAATACGTTTCTTAAGCATTCTTTTCAGAATTTTCATATTACCTTTTATAAGTATTTTATTCAGAGTTTACACATGACTAACTTTGTTATTAATCTTTCTTTTTTGCAGAAAAAAACTAAAATTTAATGTGTTACAAGATTTAATTTCTGTTGCAAGTATAATAATCATGATTACATCAAAAATTAAAATCCAAATTCTTTATAACAATCCCTCGAAAACACCACGAATACAATTAGTATAAAATCAGGTAGCACAGTTTTGTACACACACACACACACACAGATAGATAGATATATATAATAGACCTAGCCGTTGAAATGCATTTCTTAATAAGATCGCTATTGTTGATGGTTTCTTTGGCTGGGATTGATGAGGAGTCCTGTGATTATTTAAATCTGTTTATTATACATCTTGAACACATAAAGAAAGACAAGGACGACACAATACACAAAACAAGCTGCAGCCGGCTACATGTTGATACGGACAAATACAGAAGAGAAAAGAGAGTTGGTCTCCATGAATCTCAGTTTTTATAGGCGGCTCAAATCACATGATCTGAGTGGGGGGATATATGTAGTTTAAAATACTGTCGTTAGGCGGCTGGCTAATTTATTATTAAAATGTGGGTCCTGAAGGGATGGACTATAGGTAATTAAAAGTTATTAAGAATAATTAATGGGGATTATTACATATATATATATATATATAATACTAATTTTACTATCAGGACTAGTTATCTTAGGTGATTAACGCATATAATTTTTTAAGAGTTTCAAGAGTTTTTATAAGAATTTAAATACTTAAATACAACGACAAGCACTTAATTGTATTAATTACTGATACTTGATGATTAAAATCTAAATATTTTCGTATAATTTGCATATTTTGTATCAATTGATAGCCTAAATGTTATACATATTATTATCGTAATGATGTGATTCCTTATTCCCTTGACTGCCGCTTTCCATTTCATTTTAGAATTTATTGCAGATATATATTTTCTAGTCCCAAAGGAAAGTCTCACGCAAAACCTGGTAGGCTTAACACCGAGAAAGTCTTCTGAGACTCGCTAACACGCAAAGGCAGACTGTGAGATGTCTTTGGGGAAACCTCAATTGGCACTCAGTCACACTTATGTTTGCTATCAGGAAACTCTCTAAGGGAAATCTTGCTTGCCAAACGTCTATATCAATAAAAAAAACATAAGGTTTGTCTGGCTACAAAGTATTACTTCGTTAATTGTTGTATAATAGTTGCTTAACTACCTAAAGGTTACTTTGACCTTGCAAAAAAACTTGGGATTATAAATTCGTTAAAAGCTTTTTTTTATTACAAAATAAAGATACCTGAGATGCAGTACATTAATTTATATAATTAGAGTAAACATATTTTTAACATTTTTCAGTTTCATGAAATATCATCAAGATTATAAGTATAGATTTTAGTTTACAACATTTGCTTTCTTTAATTTAAATATTTTAAAGTGATTTTAATTAATAATTCATCAGAATCATTATATTCCATATGTTTAATTCGATAGCTCTAACACGTAAGTGGACTCAAGAGTCTCTAACACATATTGTTCATGACACAATTATTACACAGTTTTCTTGTGGACTAGCGTTTATTAATTACTCATAACTTCTGTACAGTTGCAGGGCATGCGCAGTTCAGGCAGTACAATTGAATTGCGCAGACACAGTTTATACATACATTACTACAGACACAACAACACACTCTACTCTTTTAATTACACAAATAGCGCTTCGTATGCCGTGAACTGACACCATAAAAGGAAGTGATACTTGTAACACAATTTTAATTGACTCTATTTTTAAACCCTCAAATAACTCATTTTTTTTATCTCTCTCTATATGTGTGAATAAAAATTTACTATTACCTTAAATGGAACGAAATTCTGAACTCTATCCAAATATGTGTTTAGCAAAGAAAAAAAAACGATAATTTTTATTATATTTTATCTAAACACTATTAAAAGATGCTAATTAATTAATTTATATTCATGCAATTAAAAAAATAATGATTAATAATAAATGAATAATGAAATATTGAAAACAGATACAATATTTTTTTTTATTTTTTTAATAATCGTTCAAAAATATTTTAAATTTTAAACAAGTTATATACGTGTGTATTGAAACTTGAAATATTTGGAATAGAGATGTTTTTCAAATGGTCATGATGAATGTCGGTTTAATTAATATAAATGCTTGGAAGAGTGATAAAGAGTAAAAAAGTAAAAAAATAAAAGTAAGAAAAGTAAAATTATACTAGGGGAGTTTTCTTAAATTATATGTTATTTTTTCTTTGTATTGTACATTTTCCTTAGCCAAAAAAATTATTATTCCTTGGTGAACTTCATCCTTTTGTATGAACTCACAGTTCCTTTTTTTAAATTTTATTTTCATTTGTGTAGCGTTAGGGAACCAAAAGTAATCCAACAATACAATTTCTTAAAAATATTGACAAATGAGGCGAAACATCGGCTCACATCTATTGGAATGATATTGAGAAAGGCCTAAATCAATCATTTTTGCTTCTAAAATTCAACAACAATAAATCATGATTTACTTATATATATCCGAAATATGAGGTTTTTGGTTATTTTATAAATTTTTAAGCTAAATTCTTACCATTTTTTATTATATTATCCTCTGGGATTTTTTAAATCGGGTTTCTTACTGTTATTATTTTTAACTTACAATTAAACTTTTTTATAGTCATTGAACGTGATTAAAGTTTATTTATTTTACTTAAGAAAATGATAAGTTGAACATTTTAAAGTATCTGATAATTTGCTTAAAAATCTTGTAGGCATTTCAGAAAAGTTGAGATAAATCATACATAAAGGGGGAAACGAAAAAAAAAAATGGTGAGCGCGTTAACACAACATTGATTCCAATCCTAAACATTTAGATTTTATATCGAGTGCTTTTACCGCTCATTTATTGAATATGATTCAAGAGTAGATAGTCTTTATAATGACTATACCGATTCAGAATCTCACCAAATGTAATAAATAACCGGTATTACAAGTACAGATGTTGCTTATTGTCATCGTAGAATATCTAATGCGATAACTAGAAATAAATGTAAGCTTAACTTGTTAGCTCCATGCAAACGATCAGTTTCACTCAGTAATTAAAATCAAAGAACTAATCAAGAATTAAAGAAGGGGCATTTTTGGGAGGGAGGAGGGTTCATCCGTTAATTAATTTTGATCGTACACCCAGTGTCATCTGTTAATTATTTTACCAGAGAAACAACTTGCAAGACAAAATTTTCATGATTATACGGGTAACAAAAATGAAGTTGGAATTTAGTTCCAATAAGAAGGGGTTAGTTTTCATGACTGCGAAGACAAAAGCTTATTCCAAGAGTTAACCAATTGTAGGTCTTGTATTAACCAAATGTATTGGTTATTCCAAGACTTAATCAATAATAGAACAATTTGCAGCAAATTAAGAAGTTACAGTGATCAATTTATAAAATGCATTTTATCAATTAAAAGTGCTTTGAAGGAATATATGACATTGCTACTGTAATTTTCGAAAAATGTGCTGAAAAGCTACTCTGAATTTTTTACGCTCTATCAATAATCACTATATATAAATAAGGCTTATTTATTTTTCTTAAGAAAAAATGGGAAGACTAATCTTTGAAATTAATTACTTTATTCGTGTTACATATATAAAAAATAGAAACCTCGCATAAAAACTCACTGTAATTTTTCAACGTCAGCTAAAAAAATTCAGTTTGTTGGTTCATTGAGATACGCAATAAAAAGTTACTTCTCTTACTATCGGAAACATATTTTGGTCAAAATATATTTCCGGTGAATGGAATGTCCTTCCATTACGCACATGAAAACTTTTCCCGTGGTATTCATGAATTCTTATTTTAAATTACATTTTATCTGGTAGTTTTTCCCTTTTTTTGCATAAATTTTCCCTCCTTTGGTTCCACTACACGTATATCACGCATTCAGGCATTTTAGCATTGATAAATTGGATGCATGGTCTGTACTCCAGCTTGCCATTTTCGCATAAAAAAATTCTACTGTAAAAAAATGTAAAAAAACCAAAAGGAAAAGAGCAATTTTTTTTCTTTTCTACTCCAACTTTCCGGAATGAATAATAAGTATCACATTCACGTATACAAGAAAGGGAGCTGTATTCAGTGTTTTTTTTTTTTTTGCTCTCTCTTCTCTATCTCACTCTCTGGCATCCTTTTTTTCCCGCTATTTTTTGTTGCATTCCTTTTTCTGCTTACATTTCAGTAAAATGGCCTCAGAAGTACAATGTTAGCCGTAAAATGTGAAACGTGTGTAAAATACGGGTATCTAAAATTATGAGTTTGAGTTTTATATTACATTCCTTTGGTTTTGTGGGATATTGTGGAGACTCGTGTAAGTTATTTGTTCCTCATACTCTTAGGCGCGGAATATTTATGACCTATAATTTTTTTCTAACTCCTTTTTAGTGACTTTTATTACTTTAAATAAAAAAAAAATTCAACTGTAATTTCAAAAAAAAAATTTCCATGCGTTTTTTAAGAATTACTTTTTAATGTGACAAATTATTCACTAATTTCAGTAATTTTTAAAATAATACATTGATGAAGCATGATGAATGTTAAAATTATACATAATATTCCTAAGTGTAACTTTTATCTAATATAAATAGAAAGGGAGTAAATCAAAATATATTTTACGGGACATTGTCTTCTTCATTTAAAAGTATGTTTTGGTTGAATTTAGTTTAATATACGGCCAAATGAAATTTTTAAAAATAGGAAAGTTAAAATAGAGGTTAAAATTTGAAATTTATGATAAATTTGCTGATAATAAAATCTTATCAGCAATAAATGGGGTGTGCTGTGCATTAAGCAATAAAATATTATTATTATTTGAAATAACACACAATACTTTAAACATATTCATAAGCCTTTTTCAAATCTATTTAATTATATTTAATACATAACTTTATTTTTAATACTGATAACTTTATTACCTTCAAAGTTTTTGAACTGTAATGATTTTTCCCTTTGATTAAAATCGTAATTCTAATAATGTATAAAAGAAAGAATACATAAATGTAAAAATATTTAGCATCAGAAAAAAAATGACTAATTTAATTCCAATATCAAATATACTTTTAAAAATATAAACTTATCTTCGATGTGAAATAGTTAAAAAATATAATCAAATGCTTTTTTTCTTGTTTTCTCGGAACAAAAGAAAATAATATTTCTTCTAATAAGTCTCGTTTTTTTAGAGAATAATTTCAGTATTTCAAATGTTAATGATTTTCATTCTGTTTTTTTATTTAAATTAAAAATTACCCTTCCTTTGAATGCTTTAAATTAATAATTAGTGATTTGATTATTAGAGCAGGCCACACAAGTGACTCCAACTCCCAACGAGATACTCGGATTACCTCGAACGGTACCCAACACATTTTGTTCCATGTATGGAAAAAAATGTGTTGAATAGCATGGCCTGTCGGAATGCGTGGACCACCCTCACTAGGACTATTACCTTGTAATGATCCATATTCACACAAATTGTGATGCAAACTAGCAATCATCCGGAGGTTTGGAGTATCTCTCTGTGGGTAGAATTCGCGATACCAATCTTTCTACTTCTTTTTCATTTCCTTCCACCAATCTGTAAGTCATGGCATACCTGCCAGCTCGGTCTTTGTAAGACATTTCACACTCCATTTTGGGCGATAATAGCTCAACTGACTGTAGTAATCCATGTCTGTTTCTTTAAATTCCCTTGTGAACAAGGACACCTATCGCTTAACAAAGACTTTTCCGACCATGGGTTGCTATGGAAATCGGAACCCTTTTTCATGTTTTTGACCAACCTTTAAAATTTATCCCGGTGATCCTTAAACACCAGTATATTAATATTTAAACGTATAAAATGTATTTTATGTGTATTTCAAACAAATATTATGCACAGAAGCTTTCTGTTATTTGCATTCATTTCTTTTTCCCTCTTTCTTAGCCCATAATAAGAAAATGATTCTTTATTTGTAAAAAATAAATATGTATACATAAAGATCAAATTGTACATGCAGTATTTAATCTCTCATCGTGGATGTATGGTTACAAAGTTATTTTTTTTCGTATAGTGATATGGCAGTCTACCTCCACCCTAATAAATAACAAATTTCATTACTCTCAGTAGAAAATTTCAATATAGAATGAATAAGACTCAAAGATACTTTTTTTTTAAATAAAAAAAGAATTGTGTACGTGATCAATAGTTGATTTAATTAAAACCATTTGGCATGGCATTGCTTAGGATTTAACTGTTATTACAATTCCATGTATAACTATGTACGTCACCAAGTTACTCACTTCATAATTGATAGAGAAACATGTTTTCCTTTAATAATTAACTAAATATTAGGAAAGGCAAGCAGTAAAATCAATGAGAATGATGAATCTACCTGATGAACTGTTACAAATAGTCATTTTTTCCTCCTCAAAATTATGGTTCACCAAAGAATATTGGGCTGTGATATTTAATTAAATCTAGTACGATTCGTATTATTTTGGTAATGAACTCTTTGTCAGAAAGAAACCTTCTAAGAGAAAATGAAAATTTTGACCGAAGAGAAAAAATCCCCATCAAGCTAGAGAGAATTTCGCGTTTCTAATTAAAACGATGCTGACAAAATTAATTTCAAAATTATGATAAAAAAACGAGTATCGAAATTTTTCCAGCAGCTACGATCTATAATGTGTTAACTTAACGGTATTTATTTACTCTTAAGATCGGAGCTACCCTCCATAGCAGCGCGAAAAATTAATTTTGACTAATCGATATTGGTACAGTAGGGACTTATCTTTTAAGTCACTGATTCTGAGTGTTATTAGATTTTCGTAAAAATGGTCCATTATTTTTATTTTTATTTTAGTGCATAATGTGATTGTTATATTTGATTTCTTCTTATAAATATTGATAATGATTCTTTTTCTTTCCTGCAAGTTTAAGAATAAAATAGTAAGAATGTTGAAATTGTTCTTCACTTATTTTAAAACGATGAGGGTAATTTATATTCTTTATTAATATTGACATAATTTAGTTGAATTTTGTTTCATTTTTTATTTTATTTTAAATATTTAAGAAAGAATTTGAATATCTACTCTTGTATTATTCTTCAAATCTAATTGAATCGCAATCCTAATTTGTTGAAAATGTTTTATCTTCTTTTTTCTGTTATTTTAAAGATGTTTTATTATTTATTCGATTTTTATAAGGCTACAATATAGAAGTTAATTGCTAAGAGAAATTATTATTTTTAATTTAAGTTTCTGAAAGTGTGCTTTCTCATTCTTTTTGCAATAAATGCTCCTGTTCAACGTAGATTTAGATATTTACCTACAAAGAATATTCCGAAAGTTAAAAATAAATTTTTAATATACGTTTTTCTAAATGAATATATTTGCAAGAATATGCGATGAAGGAGAACATTTTTATAAAATGACAAAAACAATTGGCAGTTATAGAGACTACCAATTGAAAACTTAGAACTTTTAGTATTAAAATTTGAAATTTCATAATGTTTGAATTAAAATTATCAACATCAATCTAATTTTCACGTCTATTGACACTCCGAGCAACAGCTAAAGGCACATGTTTATATGGTTTTTTATTATTCAAATATATTGCGGGCCGTACAAGATCATGACAAAATATAAATACAATTCAATTGAAATAACAATTAATATACAATCATATTATTCATGGATAGTATTTGCATTTAGTTAAATTTCAATGTACTTGATTTTTAACATTATTTTAATTGTTTGCATCATTGTCATCAGTAATTTTCAACAATACTTAGACTTTTTGTACTTTCAATTATTTCATTTTGTTCTAAAAAAGATACGATAAGCTTATGGTAACTAAAGTAAGAAAGGAAAATGTTTGATTCAAATTTATCTAAGTATCGCATGTAAAAACCGCATCGATCGTCGTTTTATATTTTGTAGTACTGAGTTTTCGATCATTGGACAGATTTAAATTAAGTGTTTCACTTAGAAATTCAATTAGTGGTGGATTTTTATCATCTGCAAAGTTAATATTGAAGTCTCCACTTAAAATCATCGGTACATTATGATATTTTTCGCCAAATCATTTTCGAGTATTTCAGAACCTTCTTTTGTATAAATCATCAAATTTTCGAATAAAAATTGTTGTATATGTTTCATAGATTTTCCAGGCGAAATATAAACGGCAACCATATATCAATATGTATTTCCCATTCTCGGAATCGCAACGAGCAAATGAACAGTATATACACATTGAACTTTTCACTAAATCCATTGAATTTCACTTATATACACAGCACTATACGTCGGCTGTATATCTACAGATATACAGCTATAAGCATCTCAGTGACGCGAACGCACATGATTTCACCCATCCAAAAAGTGTCTTAAGGCGAGCAGCACACTGCGCGTGCGCCAGTCAGAGCATGTCGGTGACGCGAACACATAAGATTTTCCCCTACCAAAAAGTGCCCAACGCCGCTAAAGAAGTTTTCACTTCAATAACAAAAATTTTAAAAATAATTTTAGCTTAATAAAGAATTAGTTTTTAAGGCAGAAAACTAGTTCCTTGCAATGGGCTGTTGGAGTCACTCGTTTTAGAATGGCATATGGGCATGATTATCAACAAAAGCATGAAACACACAGATGAAAGCATGAAACACACAGAAACACAGAATATGAAACATGGATTTACTTTACCGCATTTTGAGCCATCATGGTGATATGGATGGAGACTACCTTAAAGATTATTGCTGACAATTCAATTGATACAAATGAAAGTTTTTAATCTTGTTTTTATACCTTTTTATAGCTGTACTGTGCTGCTCACCAAATGATGGCAGAAAGGATTTTGTTGTTTTTTCTTATGCCACCTCATCTTGACTGCGTCAGATAGGCGTCCACGAAATTCATCGTGGTAAATGGCTGGAAGTACGCCTGTCATTGGCATAAGCCTTGAGTACCATTCAGATTACGGTAAGATTTAGCTCGGTTCCACCAAATTTTGAGGTAGAATACCCTGGGGGAGCTACAGGGGACTCCCACCACTCTACCCAATCCACCAACCTCACCAGAGGACTTGCGGCTTGATGGCTTTTTAAAGTACCCCCATGCCGCAAAGGCAGTATACATTTACAAACATCCAGAGCTTCTCCGGGATTCGAACCCAGGCACTACGACATAACAGTCAGCGTCGCAAACCACTATACAGGATGAGGGAAAAGTCTATGAAGGGCGTAGGATTAAAACAAAGCTACAGATATTGATATTTCAAACCATCGAATAATACAACAGACAGCAAAACATTGTTGAAAAAACTTAAAATATTAGTATGCCCTATTTTTCTCTCTGTTTATATGTATAGAAGTGCTTAGCTTTAATGAAGACTTTTCAAGTGGAAATAAAACCTATCATCTAAAAAAAGCCATCATTATGTTAAGGATAGCATAAGAATGATGGATTAGATAACAAAAACAATGAAAATTAAATTTCTTAAAGGGAAATGCTTAACTATTACACTGAAAATTATTTCACAAATTGAAGTAATTTAGCTTTTCGAAAATATATTTCTCTTTCGCATGGGAAAAAGATTAGGCAAGTGAATAGCCAGACAGAGAGAGAGAGAGAGAGAGATCAACATTTATACTTTTAAGAAATTGATACCATTTACATAAGTATTGTTTTTAAGGTACTTAAAATTTATTCTCTGCTTTCTGATTAGTTCCTTGATGTTCTCAAGATTTTTTGCAACGACTTGCAAGTAAAGTCGGAATTAATGATAATTTTTTTTTCTGAATTATTTTTTTTGATGTCTTATTTTTTTTCTATGTAGACTCGTCTAAAATTAAAGAAAAGGGGTAAGCACTTCCTGTTATTAAATAAATAAGACTTGAATGTATGTGTGCATATATATTTATATATATATGCATACATTATAACATACATGTGTATACATTTTAGTATATATTTATATATATTACCGCTCATTCATTCATCACATGTTCTCTGAAATTATTAGACAGCCGTACTTAAAATTTGGCTCACATGTTTCTTTTTTTTTAGTTTTGCAGAAATGGACTAATAAGCGCGCTATATTTTAAAGAAAAATCTCAGTTTTTCACGATTCCATCTACAGACGATGTTTGACAAGCATGATTTTTTTCTTGAGTAGAAAACCGCTAAAAATAGATTTTACAGAAATCAACACCAAGTGTTGTAAATGTGGGTGAATAAAAAAATAACGTTAGTTTTCAAAATGTACAAGTTTGTTTCTTCTATATATATTATGTTTAATGTCAATATTACTATATTATGCTTGTTTATTTATGTTATGTTTGTTTATGTTATATATTATGTTTTATCAAAAGTGTGTTTGCAAAATATTTATCATCCGTTACTAAATAAATATGCAAATGTAAGCAAAACCATGTTTTTCCAAATTGTATATTTTCTCTATGAGGAGAAATTATAACAAGTAAATGTTATATTTAAGTGGAACCGGAATGTGATTTACATCTGAAAAATCTGTAATTTACATAAGAGACTTACACCTGGCAGTGGATAATTTTATATAAATTGTTTGTTTTAATATATGTTTAACTTCAATGGCATTATGCAAATAAAGATTGATAAATATAATTTTATTACCATAGTTGAACTACATTTGCATAAAACCTATACAAATTATATACATGTGAGAATTTCAGGAATAAAAGGAAAGTTTAAGGAAACCTCAAATACATACACGGAAAATTAATGCTATCTTTGAAGCCAAATATCATATGAAATTAATTTTACTGAGAAAAGGCTGAATTGCAATTTTCCGTCTGTGTACAAAAAGTAAAATGCTGTTTTTAAATAATACAATATGAATTCCACATATATTACTGCATGAGTTTAATAAGAGATGTGATCTTTTATTTCGACGACTGATATATTTCTCATTATCTTTCACGTTATACACATTGCATGTTTGGGCAAGATTTTAGTTCGTGAGGTTTTCATCTCCGTTAATATGCTGTTTGATAGAAATGCAAATTAAGTAATTTTTATTTCGTATAAATGCCTAGTATAGTTTCTGGGTTTCGGGTTACAATTTGAGTTTTTCGAGGAGCAAGTATATTTGGACGTGAATAGCTGTATTTATTTATTATTTGATTTTAATAAGTAAAGTCGAATATTCGTAAGGAATTGAAAAACAAACAATAATGACTGGCACAATTAAAGAACGTCACTCAAAAAACGTCACTTTGGAAAATGTGAAGTCAGAATGCATTAAATTATCTTTATCAACTTTTGAATTTCCTTCATAACCTTTTCTTTACAATTTCTAAAGCATGCTATTATGACATAGTGTTAATATAACTGTAGTACTTTACACAAATAACATGTCATACATAAATAGCGAATAAAAATAATTAATATTTTATACAATTGAGAAAAGCACTCGCTCACTGGGACTAAAATTTAATATTGGTTGAATGGTGAATTCTTAGTGGTACACTACGAATAGGGATTAAAATATCGGACCAAAAGTTCAATACCGGTATTTAGTATTTTTTAGGTATTAATACCGGTTTCAAGACAGGTAGAGAAATTTTAGTAAAAGAAAGAAAACCCTGGTGTTTGTTTTGTTTTGTTTTATATTTGCCAGTTTTATTAGAGATTGTAAATATCACAAAAATAATTTGTACCCTATAAATTATATCAGTATTATATAAAGAGTCGAAAAAAGTAAAAGAACATCTTATTTATTTAAATCACAAAAAAGTGTAGACATTCCTTTTCAGAGGTGCTATAACAAAGTTTCGAAATGTTATCTTAAAAAACGTAATACATTGATTGTACTATCCTTAAGCCTGGAACGTAATTTTGTGCAAAAATTACCACCTGTCGAAAACATTCTTTCGGCACCTACACTGCTTGTTGGTACTGTTAGCAATGCGCAATGTACTTTTTTCAAGTATTTACCTCTAAATCCCTCATCTAGAAATAAATCGATTTCTCTTCGGATTGTTTTGGATATAGCTGATATCAGTATTGTATTCTGGTGTGTTGAATTTTTTTAGTAATGATACTTCTAAGTTATGTTCAAGAGGCGACATTTTTTACATTGTTGTAAAGACACCGTATTCTTTTCTTCATATAAATAATGAATCTAAACCGATGTATTATCAACTGAATTTTTATGTTCTTTAAAGTTATTCTTATTCATGATTATGGGCTTTTATTTATTAATATATATATAATAAATCTGAAAAATATTTTAGCCCTAAAGTAAGATATCCATATACAATATTAATAACAAAACTAACCAATTTAAAATATATCAAAATATTAAGCATTTTCTTCGCAACTACAACCTTATTTTCACAGGTACAAATATCAGACTATGAATCCTGAGCGTGTACAGTATCACTCTGAGCTGTAATAGGATAGCTTTGGACCGCCTCCTTTGATAATTCACCTATTTTATCACTTCTCTTTATTGTAAGATAACCTAATATTCACACAGTCAAATTAATTTCTCCCATTTGGGAGACATAAAAACAAAAACGTACACTATTTTGCTGTGTTGATGATCCCTGAACATATAGTGGAGACAATTTAAAAAATTTCTTGGAAATGCCGAAAAAAAGGTATTTAAACTTGTGAAAACCGGTATTACAGAATTGTCCAAATGGCTCAAAGTACTAGCATTCGGTATCCCGGTATTGCAATCTCGATCTACAAATGCTATTTGCAATGTTTCTAATAATTCTGAACCAAAATGACGAGGATGAACCTAATTTGGCACCTTATTCTCCAAACTTCCCCACCATGCCAAAGTGATTCGACTAATTTATCATTTCATATCTCCTTCTGAGAGCCAAGACTTAAGTGGAACCAAGACCCGACATCCAGCGCTGGCCACACATTCGCAACCAAGACCACTTACTTATTCTTAGTAGATGTTTTATTGTAGATAATAACCTCCTTTTTTTATTTGGTTGCAAGCTTGCGAATAAATAAAAATGTTGTAATTAAGTGATTTAAATGAAAATGATACAGATCTGTGCAATGTTTTTCTAATCATTCTTAAAATATACGAACAAATTTGTAATCAATTTATAAAACACTGAAATATAATAAAATAAAAATGGCATTAATATAATGAATTTTTAAGGGTCCGGAATCAATTATTATTAATGAAGACTCTGAAGACAATAGCCAATTATATACTATTCAAATCCTTTCTTATGAAGTTCCTTATAAAGCTTTCTCATAAATGTTTCGCTTTAAATATCTAATATTTAATTATTATTCACTTTCAAATAATTTTTTCCCGTACTATTTTAGTGATTGACATCTGTTTTCAGAATAATATAAGGACATTCTCTGAACTAATTCGCCTCAATTTATCCCAGTGTTTCTCAAACTGTGGGGCGCGCCCCCTAGGAGAGCATAATAACCCCACAAGGGGGGCGTGAGTGTATAGAATAGTCGAAAACAGAAGATTATTTAAAAAATATATTAATTTACTGAAGAAGTAAAACAAAATACATTCTGTCATAATAAAAAATAAAATACACATTTACACTGATAATAATACACTTATAGATGTATTAGTACCGCACAATGTGTTTTATAATTAATTTAACGGTACTAAAAGTAAAGAACAAGTTTAAAAACGGCCAGGGACCCTATGGACATGTCATAAAATTGTAAACAAAATTTAATACTTATCTTGATTATTAATACGATTTATAATTAAAGTCGTATTGTATTTCTACGTCAAAGTATATTATTATTTAATTCAACACATTGTTATTGCATGGAAGGGGGCGCGATGAAAATTATGATTGAAAATTGGGTCGTAAGTATAGAAAGTTTGAGAAGCACTGATTTGTCCCTATTTCATACATAATTCCTAAGAAAAATCGAGCTATTTGTATACTGTGTTGATATGGAATTCTAAAAATATCTACATTGTCGTGCTTGTTCTTATTTGGTTTAAATTAAACCACATGTGAAAACATGAAAAAATGTGCTCTAAAAATGTAAAACAAATTACTTAATGTTATTTTGTATTTTTATTTGTAACACTCATCTTTCTTTTCGAATATTCCTTATCAAACTTTTAAAATTAACAAATTTGCAGATTTTACAATTAGATACAATAAAAACCCAGAAAACCCAATTATTATTATAAAAAGATTTTTAAATACATCAATAAAACGTTTTTTCACGATTATAGGTTAATATATGTATATCGGATGAATCTTTTCCCTTACTTATTCTAAAAATTTACTTACACTGAAGATTTCTAAGCCACTTTCAAAAAATGGTGATTCCGTAAGATTTTTTTTTAAATCTTAGAGAAACTTATAAAAAAAGATCTTATTTGGATCCATCCATAGTTTATTTTTTAAATACAAAGTCAACACTATGCCATTTTTTTCCCGATGCTTGCTCTTGATATTCTCTGAGAATCAGACTTTGTAAGCTCATTAAATTTCCACTAACCGTGAACGAAGAATAATTCTTCGTCATTTTGATTAAAGATTAAAAGAATATAAACATTAAGCTCCCGAGAGAGTATCACCTATAGAAATAAACATAACTTTCTGAGCATTGCGATTCAGTTTAACGTTATGGGATTTTTTTTTTATCAGTATTTCTTTTGTAAGTTGTTTTTCTCCAAAAAAAATCATAAAAAGATGAATACAGAGAACGAAATAAATTAAAAATGACTCAGAAACGTGAAAGATGAAATCTTTTATTATTATATCATGAGAAAAAATATAAATTTTAGTTCTTAAAGAATTTCGAACCAAAACAGGTATTATTTAATCTATAATGGACTCTATATTTATATACCGTGTATTTATGAAAATCATACCAATACGGAGCATTATTAAGTTGATTTAGAAAATGTTGGCCTACATAAATAAATTAATATTTCTCATCGTTGTTTACTTTTAGTAGGGGAAAAAGGATTTTTATATAATTATTTTTGAAAAATCAAACCTTAAAGACCTAAAAGGCGATATTATTTATTTATTTAATGCTTTTTCGAGAAGTTTAAATCAATCTTCTCTCTCATATTTGCAATTTTTATTTAAAGTTTGCATAAGTAGAATGCTTCAAAAGATGTAAAAAAATATAAAAGCAATTTTTTTTTTTACTCATCCAGTTCAAACATTATATCACATATATCCTTTAAGTAATTTGTATTTAATTTGTTATTTTTATGTTTGGTAACCCACGTAAAATTACATATATATATATATATATATTAATACACACGTGAGTTTCTTTCTACCACAACAATTTTGGCTCCTTTTTAGTTAATTTAAAGGCTTAAAAGCTAAGCAAAAACATGTTAATAGGAAAACTTCAAATTTTTACTGAACTATACCGTAACCTTTCAATTGAATTAAATGGCCAACTATGGAACAAAAATATTATAAATTTATGAAATTTTTAAATAAAATAGATTTTACAAAATATTTAATTGGTGTCATTTACATTAATACATTATAGAAATAATTTTGTTTACTTATGGATAGTTAAAAGTTTTATCATTCACTAACAAAAGTAAACCTAGGAAGATAACTATTTTTATCTAATTTAATGATGAACCCTGATTTATTATATTGTACTATCTAATTAAATATGTTTAAGTGGCATTTTATTGTTATGCGAAATGTGACAGAAAACTAAAGATTTTCAAAAATACAGAATAAATTTAGATTTTTTTTAACGTCACTTGTAGTACTGATAAGAGTCGCATTTATTATAAACTATATATATATATATTATATATATATATATATGCTTTAATCTTATTTTATAAATAAAAAACAATTTAACAAGTTGATCTAAATAGTTCAATAAATTAAAAAGTATATCTATGAATTTCCCTGTATTAAAATTTCGGTTAAACACATTTAAAATTATTGAAACCCTTTTCTTAATTTTAATATGCTGTCATTACAAAAACTTATTTCATTTAAAAGCTTACTATTTGTTTATCTGTAGTCATATATTAAACATTTATAACTGATATAATACTGATGCATCTATGCTATTATTTTAATATTCTCTGTTATATTTCTATCTAATTAAAATTAAAAATTTTATTTCTACTTAAAGTAATAATTTGATTTTCTAAATAAGAATAATAAATAGTTTAAGTTAGAATAATAGTAGTAAATGACAAAAGTATCGATATTATCATTCTAATACAGTTGCTTTATCCTATGTGTGTATTTTAGATTAATTTTAATTTGTCTTTGTGTGTGTGTGTGTTGATTATTAATATTGTAATAAGCTTTAATTTATAAGAATTATTTAACTCTCTTGTTTATTAAATTGTTTTGATAGTTAGAGAATAGAAAAAATTTCTAAAAAGGTTTGATTTTTAATACTGTACAAAGTATATCAATCCGTAAACTAAATCAAAATTAACAACAAAAGCTTGAACTTAAAACAAAAGATTTCACTATGAATGAGAGATGGCAGGGACTTAATTAGTTCAGAGATTAAATTTTCTTCTTTAAAGCTCTGTGTGTATAATACTTTTATTTTCCAAAATATCATATCCAAAGCTTTTTCTTACATAGTTAATTAAATAACACATACATCAAACCGATAATGTACTTGAAAATATTTTTGCTCAGTATTTATAGGAATTAAAGAGATACTTATCCTTTTAAACAAAACTACTATACATGCATTCAAATTACTTCCATATATATTTTTCATCAAAGACACACACGTATATGTTTCTGTATATTCTGTATTTATGTATATATTTCTGTTTTGCAATAAAAATCATTGAAGAATCTGATATATGTGATATTTCCAGCTGCAATAGATATTCTGAGAAATGTATGGAGTTGTATTCCTAAAAATAAGAATTTGTTGGCTGCAATCGAAAATAAATTATTTTAATTATAAAATTCTTTTCTGTATTTAAAATCTAAATTGCGACTGCTTTAAATATGAGAATATGTTCCGGAGAACACAGTTTGGTAGAATCGTAATACATATAATTTATGAAGCTTTTCCTTTCATGACTGAATATCAAAAAAGAAAGAAAAAAAGTATTTTTTACTGAGACATATTTTATAGCGTATATGTTAAAAATGGAGATATTTTAATCTATGAATCATCTGGCTTTTAAATGTTATAGAATAAATATTTTTGAATTCACTTTGTCAGACTTAAGACTGCTTTGTGATCACCAATATATGCTGCTAGTAGTTAATTTAAAAATAGATGGCGCCACTAGATTTCAAGATACCGTGTAATGAGTTCTGCATTATAAAATGTAGGAGTGCAATGTGAGTGGCATGAAAAACTTAATTTTTAGAAACTAAATCTTTTTTAAACATAATATCTGAAGAAAAAAATACATTTAAAGCTTCAATATTTCAAAGGAATTTAATTTCAATTTGATTATTGAACAGAATAATGTAATTTAAACTCATAATAATGTACACATTTCCTTTCATATAATATATAGTTAAGACAAAAATATAATAAATTATCCTATTCTAACAAATAAATAAGTTTATTAATTTATTTATCCATTATAGTCAGAAGCATCTTTGTCTCAAAAACTTAAATAAGGACGAATTTTACCGAATAATTCCGAAAAAAGTGACAAAAAACAATTCGGCAGCAGTCACACTAATCGCAATATATCATATCCAATCCTGCATGCATAACCTGTTAATTTTGCCTTTAATGAAACTCAGCAGCGACAGTAAAATGCACCTCTGTGTGTGGAGAAAATTAATTTCTGTGAGATTTATACACCGCATACTCGCAAAGTAAGAACTTCTTTCGTGCGCTCTAACGTAGTTTACTCTTTTATTATGTTACTTTTCCTGTATTTTTTTTTCCTTTTCTCCGTGGACGCATTTTTTATGGAGCGTGGTTAATTGCAACGTAAACTTCGTTGGCAGAGAAATTAAGTTTCCTTTTTTTTTGCCTCCATCGCTGTATTTTTACTTCAAATCGCAGTGATATTTTTTCAGTTATCCAGGATGTAATAAATTTTGAGCCGGATGGGATCCTCCTACAGGACAAATTAAACCTTTCCAGTACGTAAAATTTAATATAATGGAGTTATGTGGGGTTACAGAGTAGTAAATTGTTCATATGCGGCGCGCAATTTCAAATGAGCTAATAAAAGAACTGTTACTGATTATTTTCTTACGATGGATTGCCTAATTAGATTTTAGAATTTTAGCCACTTGGTTTAAGCATAAATTATTGAGAGGCACGAAGACAATAATTAAGCTGCATATATTAAGCAATATATTACGCTGCCATTGTACATTGTTACAAATGAGAATGAATAATATCGTATATACATTTCCTGGGAGAAAAATTATATTTCTTTTGTCTATTAATATTTTATAAATATTAAGTATATAATTTGTATCTCCTATCACAGTGATTCTCAACCTTTTTCTTTTGTTTCGGTACACTTTAAACAATTTCAAAATTTGGCTGCACACCAACAATAAAATAAGTTTAAAATATTTAACTTACTTATACTCTACTGTAGTGTTTTACTTATATGTAATACACTCCCATCTGTCCTCGAAGAATAGTATAAATATACCATAAATACCCTTAGTTTACTTTAATAAAAATGGCTGAATGATTCGGTTCCGGATTTTATTTTTTTTTCTCAGAGTATAATAAGTAATTTTTTTAAAAAATTGAGTCACATCTCTCAAGAATTTGGTGGCACACAAAAGTGCTACGGCACAATGGTTGAGAATCATTGCCTTATTATAACTGAAATTGTGTGAAAAAAGAAGTGCACTTAGAAATAATATAACAATGGGCATTAGGTTGGAACGCGGTTATATGGAGTGAACAGAACTTTTCTTAATCGGAACTTACCTATGGGGGAAAAATGATCTTTGGTATGGAGATCAGGAGAAAATAATCTTAAAAATAAATTAAAAGTTTAATTTTGCTAAAAAATGGATAAATTTTCAAGAAAAAGGGAAAATACTTAATTTTGGATAGTTAATTTTAGATTCAAAATAAAATTATTTTTCTACAATAGAAATAACCAAAATCTTTGATTAGTGATAATTTACATCTGATGAACGAATGAACGCAGCTCTCTGTCCCGGCATCGACAAATCAGATCTAATCTTTTATCCTTCTTCCGTTTTATTGTGCACTGTAATTTATTTTTTTAAGAAAATAAACCTAAAGAATCTTTTAAACTCCCCCCCCCTTCAGTGTTCTCTTGTAATAATGATAGTCAAATTGCATTAAAATACCCTTTTACTTAAAACAACAATTGATTTGACTTTTTACTATAAAAATACTTAAATACCTTAACTTCGCTCTCTTTGTTGCAGTATTCAACATAAAAAAAATATTTTATTTTTTATTTTCACCTTTATCTACTGATCAGAGAACATCTTTTCCGCATAAGTAAGCTCTGAAATTCTGAAAAAAAATTCCATTTACCCTATTATACATATTTTATTTTAAAAAGTAAGCTATGCTATTGTAACAAACACAGGATAGCAGTTTTCGAAAACATTGTCAATCTATCGTTTGAAACAATTATATACGTGCGTGGTGGCCTGTGGTTTTAAATAAATTCAAAAATGAAGATAGTATTTTTTTTTAATAATTATTTTAAATGGAATGAATTGGGTGGTCCATATAATTCGAATGCAAGATAATAATGTTTTTAAAAAGATGGTACAGTTCAAAGTCAAAGCGTGGTAGATCAAGGCTGAGATGGACAGACCCAGTGGAATCAGACTTTAAGATTATAAATGAGAAACTTGGAGAATGAAAGTGAATGAGATGTTACTGTGAAGGAAACTCCAAAGGAAGGCACTGGACCACAAGGGGCTGTCTTGCCAGATATGATGATGATGAAAAACACTTACAGCTAATTTATATTTAATTTCATATAGTAAGATGCATATTGAGAAACAGACGGCTCCTTTAAAGGTGACTTGAATATTTATAGCTGAAAAGCTCTTAATTGATATTGCCTTTTGAAGAAGGCGAATAAAGACGTTATGTTCGTTAATGTTTCTGTTTACACTAATAATGCCTAAGTCTACTGGACTGTAAAGTTTCAATTAAGGTAAGAGTTGTAGGAAAGTATGGTGTGCTCTGTCAAAGTTAATGCTCAGTAACAAATGTAAGAAACAATATGACAACAGATAAAAAATTTACTATAAAAACTATATTAAATACCATAGTATGTGAATGGAATTATTTCATATGATTAAATGACTAAATTATGCTTTGCAAACGCTTATAAAATTATTTCTTATTATTTAGTTAAAATGATTATGGGAAAAAAAGGTAGAACCAATAATTTTGAAATCAAAGTCGAGTAAGTTTGTAATATTGGATTAGTGAATTGTTTTTATTTGCTGAGAAAACTATATTATGTAACGTATTAATTTTCACCAAATGTAATTTTAATTATATATATCCTGAAGTACATTCTTAATTAACTAATCTTAACTAAAAATACTTTTATTGAAAGTCATGGTGGTTTACTTTCATTAGAAACAATTAAAGGCTGTTTGGTTTCTCATTACTAATCAGAAACACCTATAATATCGTTGTAAAAACAAAATATATCAGTCTTCCAAAATTATTATTTTTTTAAAGCAATAAATACCCTTAATACAACAATAAATTCAGAGCAATCTCATAAGGCAATGATTCAATTGAATTTGCCATTTTTTTGCGTACGATAATGAACTCAAGGAATGGATAATCAAATCGAAAACAGCATCCTTTAGTAAGTTATCTATACTTTCTTGCTGCCAATTAAATATGCATTTGAAACTAATGATCGCGCGTAAGCCTTTTTTCCTCTGAACCATTGCTTGCATACGGCACCAAACAGGATCTTTCTTGATGAACTACATATTACAGATGAAAGTCATAATACCATTAATTCCACTTCCTCTTTAGGTATTCCCCCTCTGAGAATACGTACAAGGGAGCGCATACTACAGCCCCTTCCTAACCCCCTAGCATACATATGCGCATATTTCCCCCATCCAGAATTCTGCCATCCATCAATTTAATCTAATGCACCCGTTTTCTCTTTATGATATGCATTTTAAGCGGGATAGAAATAATGGGGCACCTTAGTTCTGCAGAAATTTATCCTCTGGCGGTTTTTAGGTTAATGGTGCATAAACCGAAAGGTTGTTGTGTTTTTGTGCCCGATACACTTCAGATCGCCAGACTGTCAAATTGTTTGGAATAATTGCAGTCACGAAGGAGCGATGCATAATATTCCTGCAGGCAGTATACGATTGTTTTCCTCAGTGTTTATCTTCTGATTTGTTCACAAACGAAAATGTGGGTGTGTGATTGTTTTTCACTCGTATGAATAAGTAAACAAGCAAAGGGGCGAAAATTATTGAAGTTGCTGGATATGAATAAAGTATTTCCGTAAGAAGATTAACTTATTGAGTTACCATATCACATAATAAAATATCCACATAAAAATTGATTTTCTGAAATTGTTTTTGGTATCAAAATGACAACGTTTAATTTGTGTGTGTTTTATGGAACAATAGAATAATTTTGAAATAAAATAAGACTTACGGACATGGTACGATTTAAGAAAAAATTTTAATTTAAGGATTTTCAAAAAATTTTGGTTGCTTCATATACTATGAAAACAGATTTTGTGCCAAAATTTCATAAAAAGCTAGGCATTTAATTTTTAAGGAAAAAGCTTTAAATTTGTGAAATGATTTCAAAATGCTACTCCTCCTACAGAAATTTACGTACACGCATGAAATTACGTACACGCACGTACCTCAAACTATGCATAACAAAAGTTGGTATGGTTTTGCGATAACTTGATTGGTATTCGTACAATACTTCTTTTTATGAATGCGCATTGAAAATTCCTTAAAAAAATGTACAAATTCTGAGTTTAATTATTTTTAAAAGAATAAGTATAGCTTTATTCAAAAATGCATACCAAGTTTTGTTACATGTACTATTAGCAATAGGTAAAAAAATCAAACATTTGTCACAATAGAAAAAATGCCTTAGCATTTTAAATGAAGACAAACTAATTATTTATCTTTCCGAGATAAGAAAGTAAAGTTTGATTTGTCATGGATGTGAATAAAATTAATGCAAAAGCTATCATAATTCTGTGTTTTTTAGTTTAGAGCTTTCAATTTTTTGTCAGGGTTAGAAAATATATAAAAAATAATTTAAGCTAAAAATTTTAATTTGATTTTTTGACTGATTTTGTCAATTATCGTACTTGTTCCTTAATAGATTTTAATTTTATTTACACTTAAACATTAAATTTAAGTAAGTATTTGAGTAGTTTGTAAGATTTAATGATAAAACTTTATAACAACTATTTTATTGAAGACAGTAAAATAAATTCCCTGTACCCCAATTATCCCATAGGGTTTACAGAAGTAACTAAAACAAACAAAATAATATAAATAAAATAAAGGATAAATAACAAAATAAAAGTTACGAAATTATAAAATAAAAAAAAACAAATGAGTTACAGAGACAAACAAGTACGTTACAAAATTAAGTAATTAAGCATCAAAACTAAAACAAATAATTTATAAAATCACCAAAAAATTACTAAGTCCAATCAATGAAGTTACAACATAATGTGAATGGAGTTTTACTTTAAAATATCTGAAAAAAATTAGGAGGCCAATTGTTTTTAAGAGCATGTAGTTCATTTGTCAATCATTTTCTTTCAAAGGATAAGCGGTTCAACACATTGGTCACCTCCAACATTTCAGTCCAAAGTTTGAAAGGGCACATGTTAAATCTGTTGAGGTACACTTTAAAGCAACTATGACAGGGAAGGAATTGTCTTATTTAATAATTTGTAAAAAAAATGTCATGAAATTATCTTTGCAAAATGGGAGGAAAAAATTCTTTGTCAGGAAAGAGGGCACTGATTGCGTGTGCTGAGTTTTCCAAAAAGTGACAACACATTTTCTTTAAGTTCTTTCTTGAAAACCTGTTTTGGAATATTGGCTGATATTTCAGTCCTCATGTTGGTTGCAGACTTTGCAAAGAAATCTGCCCTTTCGTTTCCAAATATACCAGTATGACCACGAACAAAAGTAAAAGAATCTAGGATAACGCAACATTATTCGTACCTAAAAATTTCTTACAAAATGTATATAGATAAAGATTATATTCCTACGGGGAGAGATTGAAAAATTTCAAACAGCAAGACTTCCGTAATTCCCAAAACACAATTTTAATGACTATAACAATATTTTTAATACTAAATACGTGACTTTTGAGTCATATTATGATGATGTTAATTCAAAAAAACATTAAAATATTAATAAAAATTGGTTTTTTTTTATTAACTAGAAAATATAATCCTCATTCGATTAAAATATATGTTTATTAAATCGACACTGCACAAACAAGAGCAGGTATTAGCTTTTTGATAAACTGAATCGCTCTGTAAAGATAGATATTTAAACATCGATATTTGAATATTTATTTACATTAATAGAACTCTTTCAAGTTAAAGCATTTATTTTAAAATAAGAGCATTTTATTTGTCTTCTAAATTTTCTATGCATGTTTCGCATTTATAATTGTTTATATCATTTCTTTTTTTTAGAAATTTTCAAATGGTAAACAACATAAGACACAATTGTAAGAAAATTCTCTTACAATTTTACATTGAAAAAAAATTGTAAAATTAGGGGGGGGGGAGGGAGATGGCAAATTTTCTAAGAATATTTTTAAGTAGCAAAAAAAATCATTCGATAATTAAATAATTTTTAAGTACCGTTTAAATAAATATGTGATACTTTAAACCCAGTACACGTATCTGTATATATACAGTTAGAGGGTAATATAGTTCTAATTCATTTCAATGTATTTAGTTTGAGTCAAACATGACCTTAAGTCCTGATTTTGTATTTTTGTTCTATTTTCAACAACCATTTCTAGTTATTTAAGCAAAGCTAATGATTGTTTTGTAATTTTGATTTAATGTAGACAATCTTTTAATAACATGTATGAGCGTGTATCAATGAAAGAAACCAGTATTAAAATAAAATTTCAACAAAATATTCTATCTATTTAATCCAATCTGCTGAAACAAAATCTTTATTAGAAGTACGATAAAAACCTTGGGCTTTGTTTTCAATAAAGTAAATATATATTTCACTGCTATAGGAAATAAAAATTAGAAGCATATTTTCCACAGAAATGCTAATAATGATGTTATCTTTATCAGCCAAGAAAAAAAAACTACCACTAAATCTGTCTAATTAACTTAAGAAAGTGTGAACTATAATTAAATTTGTCACTTCATCTAATTCTATTAAAATAAAATCAGTGGTTACATGAAACATAAAAAGAAACTGTATGTAAGCTAATCTGCTTAAGAATAACTTTTAAAAGTTGTCTCAGAAGATTTATGTTATAACATTATTTATATAATAATAGCTTTTGAATGTTTCCCGTAAATTAAAAAGTTATTATTTATAAGTTATATTCATGTATCACATAATATTCTAATTTCCCAAGAAGGAATTTTGGCAGATTAAGAATATTATTGCAATAAGAATTTCTTAAATGCAATTTTTTGCCAAAACATGGAGGACAAATGTCATATTTTCAATGTATTCTTTTATGAAAAAAAAAAAGTCTTTTATAAGGAAAATATATATAGTATTAATATATATATAATTTTATAATGATGCTAATTTATAATGATGTATAACTAAGACTTTATAATGATGTGTAACTAAGACTTTATAATGATAATATTTATGCTTTTATAATGATAATTTTTGTAATGATATATAACTAAGACTTCAGTACAGAACCTAAAGTAGGATTTTTGAAATATGTAATTCAGATGTAGATTTATTCCTATTTTAATACACCAGAGTAGATAAATTTTAACAAAAAACAACTGTTATTATTTCAATTGAGAGTAACTCTGAAAATAATGTGAATTTTTCAAAACTCCTACTTCAGGCTCTGTAGAAAAGTCCGTTATATGTAAAATATATATTATAATTTTGGAAGCATCTTTTTGTAAATATTTAGAAAATATATCATTATTCCTCCATTGTTTGCTAAAAAATGGCCTTCAAATATTTTTTATACAATGGATACTTTTTAGAACCATTTTATACGTATGTTCTAATTCGGATGGAGCTGAATGTTATAAAAATTATTTATGTATACGCTTTTTTCAAAATTGTGATTTCGAATGTGGTCGATATTTTAAGTGAAAGTTTTATGTCGTTTGAAATAAGATTTTTAATACGGTATAATAGAGGTAGAAGCCATTTTAACATCTTGTTCAAATTTAGATAAATATACATTATTTTTTAATTTACTTACAGTTTTTAAAAAAATCCATCATGCGCTGTTTGTTTTATTAAAAAAATCATCTATAATGTACAGCTTACAGCGAGTTTCAAAAGGAGTCAACACGAAGCTATCTGCATTTTCACACATTTAGGCTTAAAGTACGGCTGTTCACCTTTGTAGTTCCTTGATGTAAAAACTGTATTCTTCAACCCTCTTCAAAATGACCTCAGAAACAAAGAAAAACAAAACAATCGATTACAGCAAGTACGAAGAACATCGAACAACACATCAACAGCTGCTTGTGTACAAGCTCTGTTACTGTCATAAGAAGAAAAAAATTCCGCAATGCGGATAATTTTTTTACTCACCTTTGTGTGAACGATTTAGTTGATCCCCCGGAAATCACATAATTATATAATAAGATGATTTTTCCAGATAAATTTGAAATTGAAATATATAAAATAAAATTTAACAAATATTTTAATAAGAAAGTTTGAACATACACAAAAGACTTACATCATATTAATAAAAAATAATATGTATTACATACATTTACTCATAACATTACATTATCATACTATTTTTCAATTTTAGAAAAATCAAATTTTTATAGTTTTGTCTCAATCGTTATAAAGGAATTCCAAACAGGTGATAAAAGAAAAATGACTAAATATAAATGTATGATTTTTGTTAAAACTTATAAATTCATTCGAAAAGATCTTCATTACACACATTCGTAACTTTAACAGCAAACATGAAAAATAAATGTTTTACCTACAAAAAAGATTTAATTAAAATTATTCTTCAATTCTCCTATTTGTATATAGAACAAGATATAATTATAATTTAAATCAGTTCACAATATCGTTTTTGGATAAGAGTCGACAGCATGACGAATGAGTTTACAAATATATATAACAAAGAAAATTAGTAATTTTCTGAAATTTTTCTTATAGAAGGCAGATAATATGGATAATGCAGATAATATGGATAATATGGATAATTTAAACATTCGTTATCTCTAAGAAAATTATTATTCATTCAGAGCATTTTTAAAATTTATTACATATATGTCAGTATGCATGTTTTAACTTATGTCGAGTTAATATGTATAATAGCATATTAGGAATTATTATGAAACGTTTATTAGTTTGATAAAAGAAGAAGAGCTAGTTAATTTTTAGTTAAAAAAATAATTATTACGTTGAGTTAATTATTGTGTTAATTTATCATTTTTAAGACATTTGATTTAAATTAAAAAGACGATTACATTAACAATGTAGAATTAAGTATTTATCACTCTAGCTACCACTTCTTAAAAATACCCAATAGAGTTCGAAAAATAAAGAACTTTTGCCAATCCGGTCAAACAAAAAAATACAGAATTAATCATTTAGTGACAGCCTTATCATTTTTACTTTAACAATAAGTTGCAGTTATATTCATTAAAAATTTAAAATTTTAAAATTTTACATTTTTTGAAGTATATTTAGTTGTTATTTATATTTCGATCCGTTATATATGCTTTTATCAGGGTTTATTTTTAAAAAATCATGCTTGTGTGCTGCGTATATTAATGTAAAATGTATTTAAAATTATATATCTGTGATATATTCAATAATTTTATTACATATGTGTCACCAAAGTTAAGCTAGTAAATAATCGATTTTGTTGAAACTAATTTTTTTAATGTTCTTAACCTTATTTCTGCATGGTTTTGATTTTCAAATCACGTATGAAATTGAATGATAAAGTGCATCCGGAGAATGTTGTCCTGTTTATAAAAAATAATTTCATTTTATAGTTTAGTTGTTCCGTTTCTCGAAAGTACCTCCATTAAATGAATCCGCTAGGATAGAAGCATTATTTCTACAGAAAATATGTAATTAGCTTATATCAAATTTTGTGTTTACCTAAAACTAACGAAAAATAAAAGTTAGAAAAGCGAAAAATAATGCAACAACTTTATTGCCTAAAGTTCGAAAAATAAAAAAGAAGAGCTATTTTTTAGCAAAAAATCAGCAGAGTATCTTCCGTCAGTTTATTTTTTCTCTCTTTTTTAAGCGATAACAAAAAATATTATTTTCAAACATTCACCTGGTTCAAATTCTCTTTTCATTACTTGAATATATGGCCGTGAGTAGCCTAGTGGTTAGAGCATCCGACTCCAGATCGGAGGACATGGGTTCGATTCCCAATGCACCAAATACCACGAGTACACACGGAGTACGTGCTCGTTAAATCAGTGGTTCCGAAAGTCTTGTGGCGCGCGAAACCACGAGTGCAGGGGGCTGGCGAATATTTCCCTCCCCTCAAGTTCCATGCCTAAATTGTGGAGCTGGGATAGGTGGTGTCGCCATCTATCGTTAAGAAGTCCAACTTGTGTGTCTCACAGGCTCTGGCAACTTTAATTCCTTCCCTTCGGGAAGGACACGACACAACAACAACATTACTTGAGTAATTTTCTTCATTAAGTTCACGTGTTCTTCTACTGACATTGAATAATCCTGTAAAATTATTCAAAGTAAAGCTCTTTTCTTGCATGCACTTTTTCTTCAATTTCCTTTTCTTCATAAAAAGCCAATTTTTCATTTATGCTGGAGAGAAATGTGTCATTAAGAAGCGTTTGAATACACTCCATAACATTAGTGGTGTCCAACCAGTAGGAGCCTATATCATGCATTTTTCACAACACGAGCTCTTATTTTATTTTCACATTCAAGAAATGATATGAGATATAATAATTTTAAAATAGACTGAATAGTGTGTCGTGAATCGGATGGAAGCAATAACCGAAATACATGCGGTGAGGTTATCATTAAATTGGAATATGAGTTATATCTTTGTGGCGAATATCTGCCACGAGCCACATCCTTTAGTGATCGAGCTATTACATAACTCACACGCTAATCATCTCGCTTGACCTTAACCAATCAGCACCCTTCATTTAGGCATAAATCAATCAGTGCTTAATTGAAATTTATAACTCAAATTACTAACCGTACGATAGCGAGTTCCACACTGAGTGAAACCGTAGTGTGATATTTTCCTGTACATACTTTGTGCATGTTAAATAAAAAGAAACATATATCATTTTTGAATGTTAGTACATCAGTTATATAATTTCTGATTTATTCGATAATTTAAAATGGACATGGCGCATTTTACTAGTAAGAACCGTTCAGCAATTTTGCTCTCAAACTGGGAAGAAAAATGTCTTATTTTCCTGATAGAAAATACATCAAGATATTTTAAACTCCTTCAAATATAAATGATGTATTTTATACTAATGCAGAAATAAAATACTTTTTGTAATACAAGGAATTCCATAAATATGTGGATATTGTTGATCAATATGTAACTTGACTTGTATATATAAAAACTTATCTTTTTTTCTCTAATGCAGAATTATTTTCTCTTTTTTTCAGAATTGCGCAGCAAAGAAAAGAATTTATTTTTAAATATATATTTTTTTTCTTTTCGGGGCTGAATATTAGCTATATTTATTCACAATGATAAAAAAAACTCTTGACATAAAAAGGTTAAAAATCTTTTTCTTTCCAATCTTTTCATTCCAATCGTTGAAATGGACGAATTAAATGCTTAAAATCAGAGTAGAACTTTTTAAAATGTATAAAAGCATGAAATGCATAAAAAAGCTCCAGTATAATTTTTTTTTCTTGAAAAAAGAGAAAAACTGAAGTGCATGGAAAAGTAAATAAAACATACATTCATATTAAAGCAATATTTTATTCTTATTGCTGAATATAGTAAAGCATTTCTGAATTCGAAGGAAAAAATTTTAAAAAA